>APFE031245703.1:0-20275 GCA_000404065.3 Pinus taeda
TGGGAATGGGTTAGGATGGTCTATATCATGTAATTTCTCAGTCATTTTCAGGGTTGGACACTTGGGATTGCTTGGCACTTCATTGTACATTTGATTTCTGCATTTTTGGCAAAGGAAAGACTAGGGTTTTGCAGCACTTGTTGGGATCCTTGTGGTTCTGTGTTTTCATGGTGTTTTTCTTCATGTAATTGTAAGTTCATTTATGTTTTATGTATGCCATTTCCCTTCTCTTTGCTTCTAAAATTAAAAAAATTGAGTGACAAAGGTAGAATTCATGAGTTTGTTGTGCTATACCTTTTAGTTTTGTTTAATTCTCAATGTTTTCTTCAATTTGAAGAGAATTCTTGATAGCCTCTTGCCCTCTTCAGCTCCTCAGCGGTCTTTTCCATCCATTCATTTCATCTAAAGCATCCAAAATTTTTCCTACCTTGCCCCAACCGAAACTCTGCAAAAATTGGGCCTCATCCCCGGACCCAAATTTTTCTTTCCCTTTTTCCAACAAAAAACCCCCAAAAAATCAAATTAAAACCTTGCACTTCATACCTAGCCTAAGATCAGTTGTTAAATTAGTCATCTAAAGCCACATCTGATTATCTTTTGCTGAGATTGACTCGGAGAGAGCCCTCTCCTGTCCTCGTAGGGCTAGCTACGAGGCTGAGTGTGGTTCGATGCGGACCTAGAAGCTTACCTTTTCAGCCTTAGGTAAATCTAGGCTCTAACAGGTGGGAAAGTGGAAACATATTGGTGTGCTAGCCAAGAACCTATATGCACTTGAGGTACAAGATGCATGCAAAGCCTTGAGGAGAAAGGCAAAGGTTAGATACTTGGTGGTTGAGAGGGAGAGTAAATTACCTCTCAACATGTAGCACAAGAAGAAGTCTTAGACGATTGTGGAGGAGCCACAATTGGTTTAGCAGCTTCAGGAGCTTGTGGAGTAGCCACAACTAGAGAAGCTGAGAGGAGATCGAGTAGAGACATCTACTCATGCAGAGACCTCTAGTAGGGGGAAACTTTGATCCAGGTGGGCAGAGGGATCACATTTAGCCATACCTCCAGGTAGGAGGTGGGGCGATGTGGAGTGATCGTCCCAAGGAGGAGGGGGAAGATCCTTGAGGTACCCAACCTCTTTGATTCGACTTTGCTACAGGAGCCCCAATGTGGAGTAGTAGGAACTGACTAATAAGGTAGAGACAGATGCGGATGGAGTGGAAGAAAGAGATATAGTGCAGGGAATCCCAGGACAGCGCAGAGCATGTAGGCTGCGGCAATGCGAGAGGCACAAGTGCGTTGTGTGATCTAAGGTAGCACAAATAAGGGTGAAATGGTTCGAGATGCATGGAGATTTTGTAGTAGCATAGAGGTCAGAGAGGAAGCACTTGTTAGTAGCAGGTAGAGCTTGAGCATCAGAGTATGTTTCTAGCCTAATAGAGTGGTCAGTTGGGAGTTTTTTTTTTTGTTCTGAGAGTTGCTGGAGCAACCACACTTGGTAGATGTGTTGCATGCAGAACATTCCAGAGGTACAGGATCAGGTTCGTGAGGAGGCATTTCTTGTTGAGAGGGAGTGTTGAAAAATGGCAACAAGAAATTGCTAAAAATAGAAGTGCTAAAAATAGAATTTTAGGCATCAGTGCTGGATTGGGCAGCAGGGAATGAAAAATGGAAGCGCTAAAAATAGAAATTATATTTTTAGCAGTTCAAGTTGGATTCCTATTTTTACACAGTCCCTGGTCAAAAATAGGAAGTAAATTTGAATTTGGTCTTACTAGCAGTTTGAATATTAATTAATCAATTCTCCATGAGTTAATTAGTTAAGGAAAATCAAACTTGAAGTCTTTGTGAGGACGTGCAATAATTTCTCCACTGGTTGGGGAATGTGTCCTTGATTTGCTCCACTGATTGAGGAATTAAGGATGAGTTCTATATTAAGAGGATCGGTTGACTTAGTTTAACTTAGTCAAGTTCAGTTAGATTAATTTAACAAGTTGTTAAATTAATGAGATACAATTTGTTGATGCTTGCATGCATGTGACAACTGTTATTTTCATATAACTGAGTATTCTCTCATGGATAACTGATGCATGTCAGTTCAGACAAATACCCAGTTGAGATCAGAGAAGGGATAGTGTACTATCAACTGGATGAATATTTTTCCTATAAAGGAAGCTCATCCATGATGAGGATTTAAGGTTCCTTGAGGATTGTGCAATTTTACAGGTTGTGAGATCAGTGTTACACTTGGTAACAGGAGGATCACCCAGGAAAAACTGCTCAAGGAAATAGGAGGCTTGGAGGGTAGAGAAGAAAGCTTAGGAGAAGTCTTGGTTGTCTATGAGCATCCAGGAGGATTGCATTGAAAGCTGGCTAGCTGTGAAAGCTAAGGCTTTGTGTAATCCTAATGTATTTCCACCTTCATCTGTGAGGATTGTACTGAGAGATGGCTAGCTGTGTGAGAGCTAAGGCTTTGTATAAATCTATGTATGATAATACAGGCAGTGAAGTTTTAAGGAGGTGCTTTCCCTGGGTAAATTCTTTTGTGTTATGTGTGATTTGCTCCTTCATATAAGTTTTGTTATTGATGTTGCTCATGGTTGATTAATCTTCCACTAAATTGTTTGTAGAAGTAGATCAAGCATTTTTCTTTAGTACATTGCATTTCCAAGTTGATCTACCGTGGGAATTTCTACATGGTATAAGATCTAGCTGATTTGTAGAAAAAGTTCTACATGGTATCAGATCTAACTGATTTGTAGGAAAAATTCTACAAAATTCTACATATTTTCCCAAATGGCTAGCTCCTTGTCTGAAGTCACATTTTCAAGTGCATTGTCTCCTTCTCCTTCACAAACTCCTTTCCAAAGTTCATTGAAAATGAGGGTGTGTTTTATCTTCCTGGACCACTCATGGTAGTTCTCTTTGCCAGAGAGAACTACCCCAACTATAAAGATAAGTGAATGTATCATATATATATATATATTTGAGATTTAATGAACCATGTAAAAAATTGTATGCAACATTCCTTAAAATATGTGCCACTACATAATGGAGAATGACATACCAGTCTAAGACACTATACGTATATAACACTATGTCAAGGCCAGCGACATATAACACTCTATAGCAGCTATTCAACGTAGCAATGCAAGCTCTTTGTTACAATCAATGCAACATATCCCAGCATAGTTCTAATTCAAAAGGGAAAATACCAAATGCAGTTACCTTACCAAACATTATTACTCGATCATTAAATCACAAGATGTATCCATAGCAAATCATTTGCAAACACAGGGAGTGTAGAGCGGACTGTTACGCACCATGCATATACGGTTAACACTAAATGTAGAAAGCATACATATATGCACATGCTTGTGCTTAGATCAGCCATGGAAGACACACTACCATATGACCAACACTTTGCATATATCAATTCACCGCACAATACAAAACAATGCCACGCATTAAAACGAACTCACCGCAACATTTAACCATCCATACGCATGATTTGCAGCTCTATGTAATCGAACCAAGACAACAAACAGGACACTTTGTTCATAAATATTCTTCAACATATATCTCTCTATCCAAATATATAAAAAATAAGGACAAGGGACAGAGAATATGGCAGGGACTAATGGCAGTAATAGGAGTTACAGGAGCATGGGGAAACTAAAAATGGGGTTGGCTTTGATACCATGTCAGGCCAGGAGGTAACTCCACGAATTGAATTGTGTTTTGCATTAAGATTGAACATGAATATATACATGGAGATGGAGACTACTAGGTTTCATCTCCCAACGTCTCTTCTTCTTCCAATTCTTCTTTATTTTCTTATTTACAATATTTACATGGATTTACCCAATCCCAAAGATTAGGTGTCAATGTTTCTTCTTGTTATGTGGAGGTGAGGGTTTATGTTTCAATGAAAACCTCTTTGTCCATGTCTACAAAGTTAGCCCATGGCACAAGGTTCCTTAGGTGGCTTAAGGCATCCATGAAAATTATCTTGATAATGCCATGATGGGAAATGTGTTGGTGCTTCCCTTCCCTCACTTTCTGGCTCATTTCAATGATGGACTATAAGAGGAAATGTGGGATGACTGAGTCTATTTGGAATTAGTAGCTCTGTCTAAACCTTAGCTCATAGAGCAACCTAAACTGATAGGCATACACAATGCTCAACCTCCCCTCATAGAATATGTACTTGAGGATGTGATAGGCCACTTCATCCCAACGGTAAGGGAGGCTCTCTCTTCTTACTGCATTTTTGTCTTCCACAGGCTTCTCTCTATGGAGGAAGAAGTTTTTCTTGGTTGTAACATCTATTGTCTTACCCTCCTTGCTCCATCGAACTCCTAAGGGTATGGTAGTTACTCTACTTATAAGCTCTGCACTCAAATGGATTGTGTTGTAGCAACTACAACCACCCTCCAAAACTTAGGCCTACACCCAATTTTAGAGCCTCCCTTGAGAGTTTCACTTGATGACTGCACACACTCGGGATCACTCCATGATCTCGTATGAGTCTTTGCACCCACCTTTCTTGATCATTTCGCTCAAATTTTTGCATGTTGATGTCAAATTCATGCTTGCGACCATGTTATGGTTATACTCAAAGTATTCACTACATGTGTACTTGTTGTGTTCACTATGAAAACATCTGTCACACTCACACACAGAGTCACATTCACAGTCATGAAAACATTGTCACGGTAAAAAAATGATCAATCACAAGTGTCACACTTGTCGCTTATACTGTTAGTTAGTCATGTTGAGCATGTGTGTCTGGATGGTTTGAGTCGTCTCGTCATCAAGTCATGTAAGTGTGTGTTTGCAAGATCACATATGCATCTTTCGCTCGTTCACACACTTAGTCACTTTGTTGAAGTTTTGTCGATCGAATTCCCCTCTGATAGCCAGACCATCACCCCACCATCGACTCGATCAACTCTCACCTAGAACAGTACAGAAGCACCAAGCAAGCCATTTCAAGTTGTGCTATCTGAAAGAAAATCAATCAACCTTCATGCTAGTTAAGAGGAGAGTTTAACCCGGCAACCACCTCGGGACTGACTCCCCTCAAAAATTGCATAGAGGCTGTAGACCTTGCCTACTTTGCGAACTAAGAAAATTGTGTAGGCAGGCCAGACAGACACCCAGTGCCTATCCCTGTCTCCCTCAGAAAATTGTGCAGTTTTTGTAGCCAACCCTCCCGACAGTCGATCAACTACTTACTCAGAAAATTGTGTAGTTTTTCTAGCCATCCCTCCTGACAATCGACTAGTTGTTGACGCAGAAAATTGTGCAGTTTTCATGAGCAAGTCCTCTGCTACCTAGTAGTCACCTCAGCTTAGAAACTACGTAGAGGTGACCAGCAGAACAGCCTCCCAACATCATCGCAATTTTTCTTGCTAGCAGCTCCTGGCAGCTGACTCACAGTTCCCTCTAGGAATTGCACAATTTTTGCTACCAATATCCAGTAGATTACTGCCAGCTCCCTCTAGGAATTGTGCAGTTTTTGCTGCCAAGCTCCTAACAGCTGACTGCCAATTCCCCTCAAGAATTGTACAGTTTTTGCTGCCAGTGACACAACAGCAAACTACCAGTTCCCCTAAGGAATTGCGCAGTTTTTTCTTCCAAGCCCTTGCTACCACTCGTGCAGGAAATTATACAAATTTTTCCTACCCAGCCTTTCCGCAACCCACACTGTGCCTCTCAAAAAATATGCAATTATTTCCTCCAGTTGAGCCAAACCCCACAGACACTCACTGTCAATCCGGATTGCCCATCTTCATCACCGAGTGACCCCTGCACAGTTCTCACCAACAATGCCCGAAGCCTCCATCCCGCCTCACAACCTTGTCACCTCTCCCAGTCACCTGCATCCGAAATGATCATGCATCATGGTAGACTATGAGGTTTATATATTTGAAGTCATCTCGTCGTGAGTGACTGTAGACACATGTACACAAACAAACATGGCACGATGATGGATGGGATGAATAAAGGGAGCACATGCAGAAGGACAGGTTCACCAATGGATGGACAGACGATGCATGCAAAGAGATGTTCTCACGAACAGATGATCATGCAAAGATGTGTTCACAGACAAATAGACGAGCAAACATGCAAGATGTATTCACGAGCGGACAGACAGAGGAAAATGCACCTTTCGCGAATGGATGAACCTGTCAAGCTTACCAACATACAAGCAAGGAGAAATGTGTGAATGCAACATCAAGCAAACCAATGACCATCGAAGACTCCGCACACTTTGTCATGCAGAGGTGAAGTTGTGCCACACCATGAGGACATCCATGCACACCACCAGTGACACGAATGTACCATCATTGTCATGTTGAGTCATGTCATGAGCCATGACATCCACATCTCTATTGTGGGCTATACTGTCAATCAATGTAATGTAACATGGAAGTCCAAGAGACCCACTTGTTGTACAAAGAGTCATGTAAAGTCGAAAAGTCATGGAAGTCAAGTAGTCATGAGGGTAGTTGAACAGCCACAAGGGTCAGTTTCACTCTTGGCTATAAATACCCCCTCATTTCTACATGCAAATGAATTTTCACCTCAGCTCTTTCCACATAGCCTTGAGAGTCTATAATCTTTTCTTTGAGGAGTAAGTAGTGGCTCCAACGCCCCGCACGCAGGGTTAGTGATGTATGGTGTAACGATGTGTCTTGGAACTTTCGCTTAATTCAGAAGCCTTCTCATAGGCCAACATGTTTTCACACGTGTATTATAACTTTTGTAAGACTAATCTTTAACACTTGTCAAGCATGTTGCTTTAACCTATGTTTAACACTTGAAATAATTCACTTGTTGTAATACATATATGTTAATAAAAATGTGTTGTACATGCGGTTAATGTTGTCTCGCCTGTGTAGACTACTCTCTCAGACATCAGATAGACCTTTCACATAAAATTTTCTATAACAACCGTTGTACTCATGTGGACTAATCCGCTAAGTTTTATACATGTTGTCTTCCCTTGTGTGTTGTGACTTTCACATCTGTGTGGACTATTCTGCCGGAAGTTGTGCATGTCCTGTTGTGTTGTGTGTTCCTAGTAGAGTTGGGACTACTCCCAACCAACTTGAGACTCACTCCCACCCTATCCCTCTACGGTGAAAGAACCATTGACACAAGTGACACTTACAATCACCAGGCACACGAACCTCACTTCTCGAAAGACAAAGCAAACCACTCTCATGTGTTGACAAGTAAGAGTTGAGACAAATATTTAAGATGATGGCAATTGGGCCATCATATCGAATGGAACTCCCACACCAATGGTGTGATGTCTAGTTGGGACTTCATACCAGGGTGATCCCCCAAATTTTGGCAAGTGCAGCACCATCAACAGATTGCAAGTCCCATAACAATAGTAGTGGCACTATTTTCTACCTGAGAATTGAGGGCCATGCAAAATACATGGGTTACCTCATCATCATAGCCTTTTAATTGCGAAAAGAATCTCATCCCCTATTGTCTCAGAAAAATGTCCATAACAAGGGGATTTTGATGGATTCTTTTGGTGTTTGTGGGGACTCTTATGTTGAAACCTCCTCTCATTCCTCCTACTATTCCTTCTCTAGGTTATATTAGGTGTATTTTCAATATTTTCCTCAGAGCAATCTCGGGTGCAGAGATAGTGGTTAGTTTTGTTTTTGATAGATGAGGAGAAGGATGATAATTTTTACTATGAAAAAATATTTTCTTTGTCCCTATCTTGCCTTCTTATATGATAAATTTTCGAATGAAATTACTACACAATGGTTGCTACAAGGTACCTGATTTAAGAGAATTATTCATGCAAGTGTATGGAAATTAGAGAGGAAGGAGGCCAGTTATACTTTTGAAAATGACTCTATCATGTGCATGAGGGTTTGAGGAAAACTTTTGGTGGTTTTGGCTCCCTTTCTCCCCTTAACTCATCCCTATAGCTTCTTTTTTATGTGTTCCTGTAGCAATTCAGATCCTCCAGTAGCACCTGCAAACTCAGCCTGTAGCAGTTCGGTGTAACCCTAGGCAAACTCTGGTAGAATCTAGCTCATCCTTTAGTACCTTGGTGGGTCTCTCCAATTTTTTTCTATAAGTGAGCAATTATGCAAGTGTAATCGAGCCTCGTACTTTTATTATGTTTTGGGGTAATGGCTCGGAGTGCTTTGGTGACTTGGCTCTTGCACGAATTTCCTTTTTTAACTGTTGCCCCCACTCCTCGTAATCATCACCCCACTTAATTTTACTTTTTCATGTTGCATGGGTGGATGAGTGAACTGTAATTTACTAATCGAAGGTGGCCAGGTTCACTGGCCACCTCCAGCCCATAAAAACTCCATTCTTGATCATTAAACACATTTTTTACCATTATGTGCATAGGGAAGAAGTGAGGGGTGTCATACCTAAGCCTACCTGTGATGTCAAAGTGTTGGAGATACATGCAGGTTGTTGTTGAGCTGATGATTTATTATTTTACCCCTAAAGGTACTAACTTTCCTTGTTTACTTATGCACAGGTCTTCACAACATGATGATGTAGTTGACTAATGAAATCTTTCTTCCATGCAAGCCTCCTTCTAGTGTTTGGTCTATTTTTGTTGGAGTGGATATATGACCTTACATCTACTCTTTGGGATTGGTGTGACCTTTATAAGCTTTAGGAATGGCCTCATGATGCCTCGGGGTGGCTGGATATTCTTCTCTAGAGCTGTAAAAAACATCTGGTACAAGATCTTGTTGGAACTATGCAATCTTATATATGACTGATCTCCTTCCTATAGAAGTCACTTAGTTCCGCCTCAAGACCTCATATTGCATTCAAATACTAGTAAAAATCATAGTGGGTTTAAGTATAGGATTAGAATCATCATAAGGTGGTGAAGGTAGTGAAAAATGTGAAGAAGAAGTCTTTTTTTGTGTTTTTTTATGTATGGCAGAAGTGGAATTTTGAGGATGAATTTGGCTGAATGGGTTGATTGAGTGATGAAGGAATTTTGGTGGACCTCTCCCAACATTTCCCAAGGAAAAAATGACCTTTTGGCCCCTTTTTCCAAATGGATCTCCCTCCTATAGCATTTCAGGTTACTCTTATAGGAATTCAGGTCAGTCTTGTAGTAGTTCAGGACAGTCTTGTAGCATTTCAAAAATGAGGCAAAATGTTGGGTGTGGAGCCTAATTATCTTCTTTATTCATAGGTATCACCGCATTGGACCCCAGTTCATAATGTGGTGGCAATGTCGCTTGTAATACTTTCATTGCAAGGGGGGTTCGGGGGGCGGCTGTGATCTTTGGGAGCCCCCCGCCCTTGGTGAGGGATCGAGGGCAATGCCCCCAAAGCTAAAAATATATGTAAAATTGCCTTGTAAAATGTTGTAATTTCATAGTCAATCTGACTCGTTCATTAGGCGGAGATCAGACGGTAGCATTTATGTTTAATTTAGGGTTTTTTTCCCTAGAAGGCAGCCCCTCGCTATATATGATGGAATTGTATTGTGACTAGGTAGATCTGTATTATGAGTGAGAAAGAGAGAGGAGATTGTGTGAGAGCGAAGAGGGAATTACAATGGATCTGTTGTAGGTTATATCTCTTCAGTTTGTTGTATAATATAAAAGGAAGGACTCTTTGTTTCTCCGTGGACATAGCGCAAATTGGGTGAACCACGTATATCTGTGTCTCTCTTGTTTTATGCGTTTTCTGTGTTTACATTTCTGCAATATAATTTATGAGTTCCATTTCTCTGTAATATATAATTTTATAACACAAAAAATGGTTCAATTGTTGGCTAGAGGATGGAGAGAGTTAGGGAGGTGCATGAAGAGGATGAAAATGCAATGAATGTTTGGGAAAGATGGAGAAATGAACTATGGAACTTGTTCTGTAACCATTTTCCTTCTGACTGTATGGAGTCCTGCAAAAGAGAAATGTTAGTAAAATTGATGTAAGGACTCCCCCCTTGTGTCTTATTTCATTTCTCTCTTTTTTTTTAGACATGTAGACTGCCTCTAGAGAGGTTTTCAACCTGCATGCCTTCCCTAGGCACCTCAAAGAAGGTTTTCACGTGGGGATCTTTTCATCTTATTTTCCCTCTCTCTTTTTTTATTCTTATTTTTTCTCTTCTTCCTTTTTTTTCTCTTGTTTTGGCTCACATAGGTTTTCAACCCTAGAGTTGGCCTTAGATTCCTCATGGGGGTTTTCATATAGGCCCTTTATTTTTCTTTTTTCCTTTATTTTTTAGAAACTTTGTTGACTGAGGATTGTGAGCCTCCCAATTACATTCAATTCTTTGTTGATTATGCTAACTCTTCCTTGGACAGAGGTATTTTATACAAATTCAACCTGTAACCATTGACAAGTAAGGGAATGACTTCCTCATCAATTTTTCTGATTTACAAACACCCATTCAAATGAAATCTTTCCACTAGACGGGGAACCAACCATCTTGCCATTAATTTTCCCTTGAAATCCTTGAATCTAGAATCATACAGCAAGGCCCAATCACCTTCTTGAAAATTCCTCTCCCTAATGTGTTTGTCATGCAAAATATTCCTCTGTAGTTGGATTACCTCAGTGTGCAGGAGAGCTTGCAGCCTTAATTCATCTAAACCATTAAGTTGGAGCATCCTCTCTTGTTGTGCTGAAGTGAGGTCCAAGTCTAACTGAGTTTTCATCCTTAAGGTATTGTATTCAAATTCAATGAACAGCAAGGCCTTCTTCCCATAGACTAGTTCAAATGGAGTAAATTAATGGTGGTATTCCAAGTGGTGTTGTAAGCCCAAGTGACTTCTACAATTATGTTTTCCCAATCCTTTTTTTTTTGCTGCTAAAAATCTTGGTCAAGATGTTCTCCAATGCTTTATTTGTGGCCTCCACTTGCCCATTTTCCTGAGGATGATAGGCATTGGATGTCATGTGCTTGATGTGGTGCTACTTCATGAGATCTTCGATCAGATTTGAAGTGAATTGTGTTCCTTAATCAGTGACCAATTCTCTTGTAAAACCAAACTTGTAGAAGATGTTATCCGTCATAAACATGGCCACCATCTCCTTAGTTGATACCTTAATTTCCTTTGTTTCATCCCATTTATTTAAGTAATCATTGCACATAATGATATACTTATTCTGTCCTGATGGGGGATCAATGGGCCCAATGAAGTCTATACCCTATTTCTCAAATGGCTCTAGAGTCACTTAAGGCTATAAGGGAATTTCATTCTTAGGTGTAGGCTTACCCATCCTTTGGCATTGATCACACCTAGTGGTGTATCTTCGTGCATCTTGATGTAGAGTGGGCCAGTAGTAACCTGCTTGTAGAAACTTGAAGGTTGTTCTCTTAGCAAAAGTGGCCTCCATAAGGTCCAGCATGGCATGTAGAGAGGATTTCAAAGACCTCCTCTTGCCTCACACATCTCCTCAAGATCTTATCTAGCCCCAACTTGAAAATATTTCACCTAAACCAAGTGAATGGGGCACTTTTCCTAAAAATAATTATTTTCTCCTTCGAGGATAATTAGGACGGAACCTCCCAGCAACCAAGTAGTTGTTTATATCAGTAAACCAAGTAGAGATCACTGAGATGGAAAAGAGGTGTTCATCTGGGAGTTGATCATCTACCATTTCTTCCTTTTTTGCAGGAAATGATAGTCTTGACAAGAAATATGCAACCACATTCTGTTTTCATGGTTTGTCAATAATAGTCAAATCGAATTGATGCAATAACAACAACCATCTAATTATCCTAGCATTGACATCAGGTTTATTCACTAAATACTTAATGATTGCATGATCAATGTGAAAAAATGTTTGATAACCAGTGATGTAATTCCTAAACTTGTTCAAAAAATGTACCATAGGCAAGAGTTCCTTTTTAGTGATTGTATAATTTAACATAGCTTTAGAAAGGTTCTTACTAATGAAATAGATAACATAAGGCAATTTTTCTTCCACTTGTCCTCAGACAACCCCTACAGCTTTATCTATTGCATTCGTATGTATATGGAAAGGTAATTCCCATTTGGGACCTCTAAGGATGGGTGCAGTGTTCAACTTTTCTTTTAACACTATGAAAGCTTCTTTATGGTTGTTTTCCCCAAAAAATTATGAACCTTTAGCCAGCAGTACAAATACGCGTGAAGCCAATTTACTAAATTATTTAATGAACCTTCTATAATACTCTGCTAATCCAAGAAATATTTGGACATCTCTTTGTTTTTTAGGGATAGGGGCCCTGATGGAAATTTTGTTTGGTTCAGCCTGTATCCCTTCCTTCAATATGGAATGACTAAGGAAAGTCCCTGCATTAATCAAAAATTCACATTTCTTAGAACTCAATGAAAGATTCATTTCAATGCATTTCTTTCACACTTTGCACATATTAGAAAGACCTTCCAAGAAGTCACATCCATAAGGATGTAGAAAATCCTGTAGATTCACAATCTCATGTAATCTACTAAAACAAGAGACAAGAATCTACTTCTACTCTTTACAGCGGAAGCACATAAAGATAAAGCAAAACAATAATCAACAAGAGGAACAACATCAATGCCACATAACACAATAAGTATATGGGAAAGCCACAGCTCAAAACCCCACTATATTTATTGCATTAATTAGAAATCAAAGATTATAATACAATGATTGTTCTCACAAGAACAATCCCAACACTCAATAAAATCAATCTCCAACTCACAAGCAAGCTCAAGCCAAATCCAAGACTCTTCTCTACTCTCCAAGCCTCCTATTTCCTTGTGCCCTTAGTCAAATAATTCGGATGAATACAATATGCTATGCTCAATCTTGAGCTTAACCGACACAAGTATTTCCTATCCTCCACCTAATAACTTCCTTTGGCCAATACTTAGCCAAATTTCCAAGCCTCCAAGCTTCTAATTCTTTGCACCATTCCTAAAAGAATTAGCCTGTATTTAAAGGGAAATTCCTCTTCCATAAGTGCGCATTCCAAAATTAGGTCCAGTTCCTGATTTCATGCACCATATGTACAACTCAAAAAATTATACAATAAATAGTACATTGTTCCTGCACTCTATTCTCAATTGAGCCTTTCTCATAATTGACATGCATGAGTTTCTGATGAGGGAATCTTGTAGAAATTCCCATTGTAGATCAACAGATTATGCAATGTACTAAAGCAAAATACAATATCTACTTCTACATCAAACTTTGCAGAAGCTTAATCGAGTATGAGCAAGATCAATGAGAACACATATAACTGAGAATGAGAAATCAATCACACATAACACAGAAGAAATATCCTGGGGAAAGCCTCAGCCTAAAACCCCAATCTCTGTATTATCATACAAGTAGAAAATATGTTCAAGTTACAAAAAGAATCAGCTCTCAAGCTATCTTGCTCTCTCTACAATCAAACAATATAGCTCACAAATTGAATAGACACAGTATATGTCCTCTTCAATCCCTCCAAGCCTCCTATTTCCTTGCGTAGTTTTTCTTGGGGTCCAGTGATTCCACATGTGTGAATTGGCCTCATCACACTCACAAAACCTGAAGAAGTAATTGTGTAATACTTAAGGAAAGAATTCCTTCTGCATGCAAGAGATATTCACAATGGAATATTCTAGCAACTAATAGTACATTGTCCCTCCATCTGATCTCAATTGGGTCTCTGTCTGAACTCACATGCATGAGTTATTTATGAGAGAATATTCAGTTATGTGAAGTGCATCAATTACATTCATGCATGCATTAACTAACTGAACTCACAATTAATTCAACAAACTATTTGAATTAATCTAACTGGACTTGACTCAATTAATTGAGCCAACTAATTATAAGTCATCCTTATCTCTTTAGCTGATGGATAAATTCCTCAATTAATGGAGAAATTGTTGCATGTCCCCACATAGACTTCATGTTTGATTTTCTACAACTAATTAACTCATGGTGAATTAATTAATTATTTTACAAACAGATGCTAAGATCAAATTCGAATTTTCACTTCTCTATTTTAGTTCAAGGACTAACTAAAATAGGAAGGTGTCCTGAAATGCTATTTATAGTAGTACTAAATTTATCACTTCTATATTTGGCATTTCTTGTTGCTATTTTCAACACTCCCTCTCAACAAGAAAGGGATTATCAGTAACCCCAATCTTGTCTATGTGGAACTCAAACTTGCATTTTGACAATTCCTTAGTCAAAATATCTGCATCTTGTTCCTTGGTCGAAACATACCTCAACAACATGATCCTCTTGACCACATAGTCTCGAAGATGGTGATACCGGATATCAATGTGCTTGGACCTGTCATGAAAAATTGGATTCTTAGAGAGTTTGATACAACTATGATTATCGCAGTAGATCACAGTTGGATCCATCCTGTGGCCAAACAATCCAACTAGAATCTTTCACATCTAAATGGCCTCACATGCAACCTAACTAGCAGCCATGTATTTAGCCTCTACTGAGCTAAGTAAAACTGACCTCTGTTTCTTGCTGTACCAGGAAACTACAGCTGAACCAAGGTTGAAGATTCCTCCAGAAGTGTTCTTCTTGTCTAATGGGCTCCCTGCCCAATCCGCATCTGTGAAGCCATGAAGCTTCACTCCCTCTATCCGTCTCTACCACAATCCATACTGAGATGTGCCTCTGAGGTATCTTAGCACATGCTTCGATGCCTTCCAAAATAGCGTGGTAGGCTGAACCATAGCTTGACTCAGCTAGCTCACTGAAAAGCATAAGTCGGGTCGTGTGTTCACCAGATACATAAGTGAACCCACCAGCTATCGATAAATAGTAGCAGCTACTACCTCACCTAAAGTAGCATCCTCCTTCTTCTAGTTCCCAGCTAGAGGAGTCTGCATGGGCTTGCACTTATCCATGTGAAAGCACCTAAGTATCTCATTAGCATACTTGCCTTGAGACACAAATACTTCACCATCTTTCTACCACACCTCCATGCCTAGAAAGTAGTGCATAAGACCCATTTCTTTCATTCGAACTCTCTTGCAAGGTCCTCCTTGCAAGATTGTATCAACTGATCATCACCTGCCAAAATCAAATCATCGACATAAAGAACAATGATCAATGGTTTACCTTCTACCACGATGAGGTAATGGTTTGCATCTGCTTCACTCTTGGTGAAGCCCAACCCGGTGAAATAGTTGTCAATCCTGGTGTACCGAGCATGGGGTGCTTGCTTCAGCCCATACAAAACCCTCTTGAGTTGGCACACATGCAACTCACAATCGAAGGTCTTGAAACCCTCTGGTTGTTGAATGTACACCTCCTCCTCAATCTTCCCATTGAGGAATGTTGTCTTCACGTCCATCTGGTGGATCTTCCACTCCATCTGAGCTGATAGTGCCAACATTTATCTAATCAATGAGTACCTTGCTACAGGAGCAAAAGTCTCATTGTAGTTGATCCTCTCGACCTGTGAGAAACCATGGGCAACAAACCTTACCTTATGTTTCTCAACACTGCCATCAACTACCTGCTTTACCTTGTAAAGCCATTTGGAACTCACAACTGACTTGCCATGAGGTCTTGGGACAACATCCCACACACTATTCTAAATGATAGAGTCATACTCCTCTATCATTGCATCAACCCAAACTGTTTTCTACACTCCCTCCTCGAATGAAGAAGGTTCAGTATCTACACACTCCCCAACCAGGGCCATGTACCCATTGTACCGCTCGAGTGACCTCCTCTATCTACGCTGAGAATATGTATATCCCACATTCTCCCGCACATCCAGCATCAACTTGTCAAATTCCCTTGAGCATTTCTGGCCATCTCTGAAATTCTTAGCATGAGTGGTTGTCTCCACTCCCAGATCCTCTGCATGCAGCTTCTCCGCATCAATCTAAGGCTCCTCCTACTTAGGAACTGAAAGTTCCTCCTCTGTATGCAACTTGAGCTCCCTCTCAAGTGATAATCACATGGCTTTCTGCTTGTCGAACTTCATATCCCTACATACCACTATCCTCTAACTGGTAGGCAGGGACACCCTATAGTTGTGGGGTGTATCCGTGTACCCCACAAGTATTCCCAACTCAGGTGTTGGATCCAGCTTCTTCCGGGCATCTTTGGTCACATGACAGTAAACAGATGATCCAAATATTCAAAAATGACTCACATCTAGTTGCTTCCAAGAAAAGGCCTCAATAGGTGTCTTCATTCCTAGTATATGGTGTCGGTTTATGTTCTGCAAGTATACTATTGTATTGCATGCCTCAGCCCACAAATGCAATGGTAGGCTTTGTTCATGAAACATCGCTCGAGCTGCTTCCACAATCAATCTATTCTTCCTTTCGGCCAACCCATTATGTTGTGGGTTATGGGGTTCCATCAATTCCCGTTTAATCCCTTCTACAACGCAGAAGTCTTTAAACTGTTGGGAGACATACTCTCCACCATTGTCGCTACGTGAGGCTTTTATTTTATTTCCAAATTATTTCTCTGCCAAGGCTTTAAACTCACAAAACCTCAAGAAGGTCTAATCCTTCTTTTGCATAAAGTATATCCAACATCTATGAGAAAAATAATCAATAAAAATAACATAGTACTGTTGTTTAGCGGTGCAGGCTGTAGAGAAAGGTCCACAAACATTTGAGTGAACTCACTCTAAGATTGCTCCAGCTCTACTATCTTGATCTGGAAAGGAGGATTTCACATACTTATCTAAGGTACAACCTTTGCATGTATTCGTCTACTCCAGTTTTCCCTTGGGAAGTCCGGTAGAAATTGGTTGCATGATCTTCAGGGCTCCATGGTGTAAGTGCCTCAGTCTTCTATGCCATAGCTCACCAACATCTTGTCTCTGCACCATCTCAGCATTGGAACTCAATGCAGCATAGTCGTCTATCCTCCAGCTTGTAGAGATTCTTCACTCGAATCCCAATTCACTTAGTATGTCCAGTGCTGATATGCCTTAGGAATACTTTTCCTTTACTAAAGACTACATCATAGCCTTTATCTTCTAGCATAGAAACAGACACAAGATTCTTCTTCAAACTTGGTACATACTTGAAATCAGTAAAGGTGAGGGGAGCTCCATGCTCCCTCTAAAACACAACCATACCTTCACCCGAAACATGGTACTTTCCATCATCTCCCATCTCGATCCACATCTGGAGATCCTTCTCCTCCAAGGTACTGAAAATATTCTTGTCACCTGACATGTGGAATGAAGCTCCACTTTCCAGGTAACACACACATCCCACCATGGATGACACCATGCATGCGATAAGAGATAAATCCAACTCAATTTGTGAGGTTCGTGCCTCACCATCAGATCCCTTCAAGAAACCCTTATTGGATTTCTTTTGTGGACAATTCGTAGCATAATGGCCCACTTCATGACAATGAAAGCATCGCACTTTTGATTTGTCAAACTTCTTCCCACCATTGGAAGAACTGGATTTGGGATGGGACGTCTTCCCTTTCCCTTTTATCACCTTACTCACTAAGGCTAGATTTTCCTCATCATCTTGCTTCGATGAGGATCCATCTCTGGTGCTTCTTCTTATCTCCTCTTGCATCAGATCCTATTAAAGTCATTCCCAATCTGGCAGTTTTTCTCTTCCATTAACCGAGTCTTGGTAGCTATGCTAGCTCTTAGGAAGACTGAGGAGTGCAAGACTCACCATGTCATCATCAGCGGTCGTGATCCCTACACTTCAAAGCTCATCCCTACAGGTGGTGAGCTTGTTCAAATATGTAGAGATCATGTCACCCTTTTCACACTCGATTTTCCGAAGCTTGTCTTTCAATGCCAGCTTCCTCTGATCGTTGTTGTTCTGATATAGATCTTTCAATGCTTTGCACATTAAAAATGGTGTCTCCTTCCCATGGAGACTCGAGACTATGTGGTCTCGAACTCCCTCCAGAAGGATTCTCCTTGCTCTAGCCACACATTTCTTCCATTCCGCCAATTGAGTAGCATCAGTCGGCTTTGGGACTTTTTGGTCAATGAAGTCGTTTAGACCGTTATCCTCTAATACTGCTTCCATGTGATCCTTCTAGGCTATATAATTTGAGTTGCCATCAAGGGCATACTCGAGTCTTAAACCATTGAACGCCATTGGTGAAATAGGGATGTGATAAAAACTCGATTTCTATATTCAAGAACCTCAAACTTCAAACTTAACCCTTCATGTATACAGTTCTCTCCTTTGATCACCTTTGCTCCGATACCATGTAGAAATTCCCATTATAGATCAACAGATTATGCAATGTACTAAAGAAAAATACAAGATCTACTTCTACATCAAACTTTGCAAAAGCTTAATCGAATATGAGCAAGATCAATGAGAACACATATAACTGAGAATGAGAAATCAATCACACATAACACAGAAGAAATAACCCAGGGAAAGCCTCAGCCTAAAACCCCAATCTTTGTATTATCATTCAAGTGGAAAATATGTTCGAGTTACAAAAAGAATCAACTCTCAAGCTATTCTGCTCTCTCTGCAATCAAATAATACAGCTCACAGATTGAATAGATACAGTATATGTCCTCCTAAAGCCCTCCAAGCCTCCTATTTCCTTGCACAGTTTTTCTTGGGGTCCAGTGATGCCACATGTGTGAATTGGCCTCATCACACCCACAAAACTTGAAGAAGTAACTGTGCAATCCTTAAGGAAAGAATTCCTTCTGCATGCAAGAGATATTCACAATGGAATATTCTAGCAACTGATAATACAATTTCCCTCCATATGATCTCAACTGGGTCTCTTCCTGAACTCACATGCATGAGTTATTTATGAGAGAATATTTAGTTATCTGAAGTGCAACAGTTACATGCATATATGCATTAACTAAATGAACTCACAATTAATTCAACAAATTGTTTGAATCAATCTAACTGGACTTCACTCAGTTAACTGAACCAACTAATTACAACTCAAATTACAACTCATCCTTATCTCTTTAACTGATGGATAAATTCCTCAATTAATGGAGAAACTGTTATAAGTCCCCACATAGACTTCATGTTTGATTTTACACAACTAATTAACTCATGGTGAATTAATTAATTATTTTACAAACAATTGCTAAGATGAAATTCGAATTTTTTACTTCTCTATTTTAGTTTAGGGACTAACTAAAATAGGAAGGTATCCCCAAATGCTATTTATAGAAGTACTAAATTTAGTACTTCTATATTGAGCATTTCTTGTTGCTATTTTCAACAAATCTTCAGTTAACTGGAGTAGCACTAGTTAATGCATTAGTGCACCAACTAACTGTTAACTCACTATTAGTTCCTCAAATAGTTTGGAACTAATTTAACTGGACTGGACTCAATAAACTAATTTAACTAATTACAACTCACAATTAACTCATCCTAGGCCCCTGTAATATAGGGAAAACATATACGTGACTTCAGAAAGACTTCTAACTAGAAATTCCCAAGTTAACTAAGTCAACTCACTCTAGTTAACTATTACATGTTGTTATGAGAATAGAATTCGATTTTAATTCTCAATTTAATTCAAGGACAAATTAAACTCAAATTTCTAGATTCTATTTTTATCATTTCTTTTTTCTATTTTCAACACTCCCTCTCAACAATAAAGGAATTCAACTCAATCCTAATCTTGAACCTTTGGAATGTTCTGCATGCAACACTTCTCTCTAGTGTTGTTGCTCCAGCAACTCCAGAAACAAAATACATCCAACTTGAATCAGAATGATACCTCTATCATCAAAGTCTCTTACTACTATTGCCTATGTAGACTGAAAATTTTAAGCTTATGTTGACTCTGCCTTTCTACATTGTTGTCAACCCTCTCTACACTTCTTCAGTATATGACTTCTCTAGCCTCTATCACTTTGATCTTTGACTACATCAATCCCACTGATTCCTCCCACTACTAAGTAATTTGGGCTGTCGTAGAAAGGTATGATCCATGAGATAAAACCACTCAATGAACCCTTCCTAATTTCAGCCCTCTTAGGACCATCACTTCAAACCGCCCCACCTCACACCAGGAGGTATGGCTACATGTGATCCCTCTTCCCACTTGGCTCGAAATTCCCCCTACTAGAGGTCTCTGCATGATTGGATGCCTCCACTCGGTCTCCTCTCCGATTCTTTGATTTTAGCTGCTCTATAATTGTCTGAGACTGATTCTTCTCAACTTGAGTGGATCTCTCCACTCGATCTCCTCCCAACTTCTCTAGTTGTGGTTGTTACACAACTTTCTGAAGCTGCTTCAGAGGCTTCTTCTAGGGCTGCATTTTGAGAGGTAATTTACTCTCCCTCTCAAC
>APFE031245711.1:0-13121 GCA_000404065.3 Pinus taeda
GACATATTTTCTTGGTTTACAAATCCAACAAAATAAAGGCGGTATTTTTTTATCTCAAACCAAGTACCTCAAGCAGATATTGAAGAAATATGGGATGGAGGATTCAAAACCTGTATGTACCCCGATGGTGACAGGATGCAGCCTCAGCGCAAATGATGACTCGGCAGCAGTGCATCAACCAACCTATAGATCTATAATTGGTAGTCTTCTCTATCTAACAGGAACCTGACCAAACATCATGCATGCAGTGGGAATAGTTGGAAGATTTCAGGCAAATCCAAACGAAACTCATCTTCAGGCAGTAAAGAGAATTTTCAAGTATCTTCAAGGAACTCAAAACTATGGCTTATGGTATCCTAGAGATACATATCTCACTCTTCATGCTTATACAGATGCAGATTGGCCTGGAAGCGTGGATGACAGAAAAAGCACTAGTGGTGGTGCATTCTTTATGAGTTCTAGATTAGTATCTTGGTTCAGCAAGAAACAGAGTTCTATTGCATTATCTACAACTGAAGCAGAATATGTGGCTACTGCATCCTATTGCACTCAACTCCTTTGGATGATGCAAACCTTGCAGGATTTTCAAATCACTTGTACTCCACCTATCTCCATCTTATGTGATAATACAAGTGTAATCAACATTTCAAAAAACCCAGTCATGCATTCAAAGACCAAGCACATACCAATCAAGTATAATTTTCTCCGGGAACAAGTGCTGGAACAAAAGGTCAAATTGGAGTATGTTCCCTCCAAGGAACAAGTTGTTGATATACTCACCAAACCATTGCCAAGGGAGAAATTTGAATACCTCAGACAGAAGTTGGGGGTTGTTGATGCATCATCCTGCTGTTGAATCTTGTCTGTTGTACACAGGTGGATACATGTACATTTTCCGGTCTATGTGAGTCGAATGGGCCTATCAGAGATCATCTGGCACAGGTTCAAGGGGAGCATATATTCTTCTAATGATGCATTGTTGCCATTATCTTAGAAGTCCTTGGTTTGATTTCTCAAGAGTTTTCTGGTGGAGTAGATCAATGTGTGCTGGTCTGAAGGTTGATTCTGCTGATACTTGTTCTTGTCTCTATGTCATGTACTTCTTTTCATATCAAGGTCATGTAACGGCCTATTTTGGTTTCCCCACTATGCTTGGGATGAATGAGTTTTGTCTATATTGTGTATTCCCACTTGGATGGGAGATGGATGTATGTATGAGTCTTGATTATGTATAATGTATGGAGTCATGTTCTTTCTTGTAGAACATCTTTTTGCAGACAGCATGTCAGCACAGAGCATATACAAAGGGGGAGCTCGTTCAGAGTTTTCAGCAGGTACTCAGGGGGAGTATGGTACTCTGCCCCTTTTCCCTTGATGTCAAAGGGGGAGAGTGATTGGTTGTTGTTGCCATCAAGTCCAAAGGGGGAGATTGTTGGCATTATGATACATATGTTGTACTTGATGGCAACCCATTCATCTCAGATGATAAATTATAGTGAAGCAAAGTTATTTTCTGGTTCACGGACTTTCACACAGAGAAAAGTTCACGCACTTTCATGCAGAAAAAGTTCCTTTCATGAAGAGAAAAGTTCACGCACTTTCATGCAGAGAAAATTTCCTTTCATGCAAAGAAAAGTTCACGCACTTTCATGTAGAGAAAAGTTACTTTCACGCAGAGAAAAGTTCACGCACTTTCATGCAGAGAAAAGTTCCTTTCATGAAGAGAAAAGTTCACGCACTTTCATGCAGAGAAAAGTTCCTTTCATGCAGATAAAAGTTCACGCACTTTCATGCAGAGAAAAGTTCCTTTCATGCAGAGAAAATTTCACGCACTTTCATGTAGAGAAAAGCACATGCACTTTCCTGCAGAGAAAAGCGCACGCACATGGGAAATCTTATGGTTGGTTCATGGTATTAGTCCGACAGTTTTTGATCCTATGGTTTTGGTCTGTGGTATTGCATCCAAAAGAATTAAACCCAAGTAATGGGTCCATGGTATTGCTTCTCATTGGTTTTGGTCCATGGTTTTGAGTGAGGCCTAGCCTATAAAAAGGAAAGGAGATCATTTGGCTAATCACAAGTGTTGAAAATCTTAAGAAGAGCAAGATCTAAATTTTTGATAATCGGTTGGTGAGACATAGTTGAATCTGAATCAAGGAGAGACTGGAGCATTATAAGTCATATCTACTGAAGAGTTGGGACCCCTTTGACACATGAACAGATCTGTGATTTTGACAGTCTGGGGTATGTTTGAGAACTGATAAACTGTCTAAATCCGGAGGTGCGCAGGAGCGGCAACGACGCAGTGCGGAGGTGCACAAAACCAGAGAAGAAGCAGGTGCAAAGTTGCGCAGACTCGTCACAGAAGAAGTGCAGATATCCATAGGTTTCCTTCGGTGAAGTTGAGAACCTCTCTTGAAATATATTTTAGCTGTCTTTTACCTGTTTCTGCAGAGATTTGGGTTTAAATTGGTGTCTGGTTACTAGTGTTATTTTCTGGTTACTGCATTCTGAGAAGTTATTTGTTTAAAGGATATTGGGTGATGCACATGTACTTGATGCTTTGGATCCAGTTTGAAAATTGATGAAACGTGGTCCCTGGAAGGAAAGAGAAGGTAGTAGCCTTTTGTAGGTCAGCACCTACGTACTAGTATTTCAGCTAGTACAAGAGCTAAGGGGGTTGTAGCTCCCTTCCAGAAGAAGTTGGAAAACGAGAGAGGGTTGTAGCTCTCTACAGGTTGCAACTTGTGTAATGGTAAAAGATTGCACCAGTACAAAATCATTGTAAGAAGAAGTTTCTAATTGAAAGAAGATAGAGACATATTGCAGCAGGTGGTTTTCACCCACATTGGGTTTCCACCTTACATCTTGTGTTCTTTGGTGTGACTGTCTGTTTTGTGTTCCTGCTTATTATTCTATGGTTCTCACATATAGATTAATGAAAAACATCTGAAGAATAAATTAAACTATAAGTTTGGAAGATATATGCAAGTTTCAATTGTCAGATCTGAAAATATTTGTATACATTGATAAGAATTTGATAATACTAAATCACGCCCCTCTCAGTATTATTTCCAACAATTACATCAATTGTTCTCAAAAGGAACTCGAAAATAAGCTGAACAATGTGCTGCACAAAAGTGCGAAAATTCAACTCATAACTAGCTAACCTACTGAGGCTCTAAGCCCCTTTATTTATACAAATGGAGTCCTCCAACAGTCCTCCTAAAATCAAGGAACTCGGCTTCCTAGAACTGGAGATAAACAACAGTCCTTCTTTAATTGCTCGGCTTCCCCTTGGAATCATCAATGTGGACCTTTGTGCTCCGAGTTGCTGATGGAGGATTAGAGGAAAGGGGTCATAAATGAAGGAGATACCCCCCCTACAAATCCTCTTCCCTGTTTGGCTTCCATTTGCTCATACATCCCTTGAATTTGTCCAAAATTGGCCACAAAATCTGCATAAAGCACACATTAGACTACATGGCAAAGTGACTAACCCAATTCACTCTATTAGCATAAATATATTCAAAAACTTGCAATAAACTAATGAGAATGGTGGATTAAGTTGAAATAAGAGGAAAAATGAGCCCATATAATTACCCATTTCTGGGGCTCATCATCACCCCCCTACTGAATGGGTTGCTCAATCTTTGAGCAACTAATCTAACTCTTCATCCTTGATGGCTCTGACAGATTCCTTGACATCCCATGCCTCTAATGTGATATCTTCCTCTTTATCATGGAAACCTGCCTTCCTATCCACCTCTTCCCACTGTTTCTGTTCTTCCTCCTCTCTTACTCCTTCCAGCAGTCCTAACAGTAGTGGAGGACTAAATTTAAGGCCAATCCAATTGGCCTTCAAACTTTTCATTAAGTGCTTATACAGGGGCATTCTCCTCATGGCTTCCCTCATCTTGTTTGTGGAGTGATACTCCCTGATCCTTAGGCTGTGTGGCAATGTATTCCACCTTCTCATGCAGGCATGAATGCAGTCATCTCCAAACAATCTCTCCATGTCCTCAAAGTGAGCAATAGCCTGGGCCTGCTTATCAACATAGTCTAGGACAACTTGAGGATTAGCTGCAAGGTGTTGGTGGGCATATATGAGAGCCAAAGGGTCTGTTGGTTCTGCTGTAACCATCAGGGGTTCATTCAACTCTTTTGCCATCATTTTCTGGATCTCTGCTACCCTTTTCTCTCCATGGCTCATCCAAGATGCCATAGCCATCAGCTGCAAGTATCCCAATGCAGCATTTGGATCCCATAAGTTTATGTTAGTAAGTGCCATGTTGTGTAGGTAAAATTCTGCTAGCTTCGCTTTATCCTCAGTGGAACTATGATCACATAATTGCATGAATTGGCCATAATCCTGAAAAAGTATTCTGCCCCTCTGGGCTAGTGTCTTAATATGAAATTGGAGCCATTGATCCTTGAGGTACATTGCATATGATTTGGCTGGCTACATGCACTGTAATGCCTCCATAGCCCAGCTGGCCATGCAAGCTAACTGGGCTTCCTTTTCCTGTAGCTGCCTTCTCAAAATCAACACCTCATTTTCTGCCTGGGATTCCCTTTCCTATTGTTGTTTTATCAATGTTTCACTGTCTGCCTGGGGTTCCTCTTCATGTTGCTATCTTTTTGCTGCCTCACTGTCTGCCTCAGATTCCTCTTCCTGCTGTTGTTTCTTTAAGATTGACATCTCATTTCCTCCTTGAGGTTCCCTTTCTTGCAGCTGCTTCTTCAACATTTCATTTTATGCTTGTAATTAAGCTCTTCTGATGCTTGGTGTATGCCTAACCATGCTCAATTCTTTGCCCATCTCTCTCAACCTGTTTTCCATGTGCCCAATGTCTTCTACCCCTTTTGATTTTGCAATTTGCATCCATGTATGGGTCCTGATTCTTTCCTTTTCTAGCTTGAAGAAAAGAGGAACTGCAAAATTTTGTGGGATGATCTTTCCACCTTCAAGAAAGTTGTAGTAAGAGCCTAAGTTAGGCTGAGGTCCAGGCTCTGGTATCTCTTTTGCCTTGTCTTTCTCCTTGGTTTGTTCTTCTGCCTTATTTTCAAGTTTTTCAGTCTCTTTGAGCTTTCCCAATGTCTCCTGTAGAGAGGTCTGCACCTCCTGTAGGACCGTTTTGGAGTCCATTACTTTGATCCTTTCTTTCCAAGTATAGGTCTTAGGAATTCCTTTCTCGTAAGTGATGGGGCTTTTGGAGGGAGATTCCTCCTTTGTTGCAGTAGGTACATCCTCAATGATGATAGGATCCTTTGGAGGTGGCTGAGGTTTCCCCATCTTGATTCTAGTGCTCTTTTGAGCTTTGAAGTACATAGATGGTTGTCTCTTCCTTTTTCCTTTGGGCTTGGCTGGAGTACTAAGTGCAGCAATAACAACTGCTTCTTCTCTTGATAGTGTCTTAGGAGACACTTCTTGCTGTGTTTCTTCTTTTTCATCTGTTGTTTTACCTGTTTCTGCTAATTTTGTGTCTGCTGTCTCTGACTCTATTTTCTCCTCTGCTTGTTTAGTTTCTGCCTTTCCTGTAGCAACCTTTTTTTTGAACTGTCCTATGCTTCTTCTTTTCAGTTCTTGTCCTCTTCCTTTTCTCTGCTATGGTTTTCCCTTTTTTATGCTTTGATGCTATCTTCGTCTCTGCTTTAGGCTCATCTGTGGTGGTGTCATGTTTCTCCTCTCCTCTCTGTTTTTCTTCTTTTTCTTCTTCCAATTGAATGTTCTATTCTTCTTCATGGATTTCCTTCTCAGCTTCCTCTTTTTGTTCCTCCTCTTCACTTCTGGATGGACTAAGGTCATCAGTGAGAGTTTTTATATCATCTTCTTTAGTCATGTTCCTGAAAATATCCCAAGCTATAGGGATTGTGTAAGTGTGGAAGGCATCCTCCACCAGCAATTTAATGAGCCCATGGTGAGCCAGTTGGTCTGGAACCCCTACATTCAATTTGGTGCTACACTCTATTAAAGATTGGAAGAGAAAGTATGGAAGACTAAGTTTTCTGGATGCAGGAAGGTCTTTGCCATATTTTAGTTCATGTAACAGTTTGAAATGATACCCATAAACGATATTGTATCTTCCCTCATAGGATATATACTTCATGATTTGATAGCTGACCTCATCCCATGGATAAGGTATACTGTCCTCTTGATCCCATTCTTATCCTCCACATGATGTTCATAAGGCTGGAAAAAGGTCTTCTTAGCAACTTGTCCTAGTGGTTTTTCTTCTTTGCTCCAAGGGAGCCCAAGTGGGAGACTTGTAATCCTACTGATGAACTCTAGTGTAAGTTCTATGGTTAGACCCCTGAAACTAACTGTGGCATGGGTTTTTGATTGAGGTTTTAAAGACAATAAAAATTCCTCGGTGACTTCCTCATCATACCCATGAAACTTCTCGAAGAAAGACATCCAATTTTCCTTGGTAAAGAGGGCTACCACTTTTGGACGTTCATGTAGTTTAATTGAATTCAGAGGCTCCTTCCTCATAAAGCCCCCTGTCATGATGTTTTGAGACTGCTGGAATGTTTCAAGTGAGGAGGAAGGCAACAAATTTCAAACCAAAAACAAAGGAATAATTGAGGTTTTTTTTTTTTTTTTTTTGGAACCAAAGAGAGAATTTTTTGTGTTCTTCCTTTTTAGCAAAAACAAATTGCAATTCTCCTTCCCTTCAAACTCTGTTCTCAAACTTAATTTACTTCCCGGGCTGTTTGAAGGAAATAATATCTTGAAAAAAATAGAGAGTATACAAGACAATGTTTTTTTTCCTTCCACAAAATAAACAGACTACCCAATGCAAATTCACTTTTTTACGGGCTTGATTTTCTATGGGTGCATCCTTTCTTTACACAGGAGAATACTACGGAGGTGGAAAAGACAGTTTTTCGGCTCAGAGAGCAAATGGGGAAACTGTATATATATTTTTTAAAACACAAGCAAACTTTGTTCTCACTTTTCCTTTCTTTTTAACTCAATACTTCGCTTCAAATCCCACCACCTTTTGTAGATATATGAAATGCAGAGTGGGTTTTACTGAGCCTACATTTTCGAGCTCAAATTTGGCATAAAATCTCGAATTTTCCTTTGCAAAGCTGCTCATTGGCCCTCCTGTAGAAGGGCTCCTGTAGGACTGTGTTTTCGCTTCTGCAGAGTGCGATAATGCTCCTGTAGAGCCTGATAAGCGGAAGGGTTCTGAAAATGGTAGAGAGGGATTTTTTGAGATTCTGAAGGTGGTAGGTAGGTTGCTACAGCCGAGAGCTCATCAATACAAATGCAAACAAAGGTGGTGGAGGCGTTCGACTGCAGCGTACTTAAGCTTACAAGCATGTTCTGCGGTGACGAGGTGAGGTGGCAGGAAGGGTATGTTATCCCCATCCAGACCGTTGGTCCCTACTTCAGTGCCATAATGAACCTTCATGCCGCCTTCCCGCAATGACTTCCATCATTCCTATTATATGTCGCCACCACTAACTGCTTTGAGTTTTCTTTTCCGAGTTGACTGAACACATGTGCCGATTGCACCCACTGAGCGCTGTTTGAACTAGACGAGGCGTTGTTCGAACTGGATGAGGGGTGTTGTTTGAATTGGACGAGGGTGGCCAGTTAGTTGGCCACCGATCTCATTTAATCGTAACCATCTCACTATCCATGCAGTTTTTTAAATTATACTCATGCAACAGAGGAATGGGTTTAGTCACTTACTTGTTAGTCACTACCGTGCTGTTGCATGCTTCAGATTTTGGTGTTATGTTCATGGATTGTTGCTACTGGCGCCCGTGGCTTCTGAATTGGTGGCTCAGCTACCTTGTACTGATGATGTTTAATCAGGTCTGGCTCCCTGTGTGCTTTATACACCTGTGGCTACATTGGCCCTGCCTCTGGAGCTCGGTTTTTAAGGGGATCAGCTGTTACAGGAATCCTGCAGGATTTCCTGTAACTGCTTCCCCCTCTAAAATGTTTGGCTGAGGCTCGAGCAAGGACTGGAGAGATAGCTGAGGAAGATTTTGAAGGAAAAGGAAAAGCAGCTGGCATGCACTAGGTAAGAGTTAAGTTCAGGATGCTGTTGTTTTATTCTTCATTTTTTTTAAACAAAAAAAAAAAATTGGATTTCTGTGTTTTCTGTGCAGGGAAGGAAGAAGCGAGTGGAAATGTAGTGGTGCAGGTGTGGAATGGTGAGTTAGGAGGATGAATGGTTGCAGGGGGGTCCATGGGTCTTTAGAACAAGTTTTTAGCCCTCTGATCCTTTTCTAGACTTGATTTCAAGATCTTTGTGATTTCTACAAGAGCCTCTTATAGAATGCACAGAGCCTCCTGTAGGATGCATAATTTACAGAACAAGCGAGACCAGGGACTAGGAAAAGACAATGGTGATGGAGAAATGATCTATTAGATGTATATTCAGCTTGGCCATGTCCCTTTTTATTCTATGGCCCTCTTGCAATCTGCAATGCATTAAAAAAAAATTAATTTTTTGTTCCTGTTTTTTCTTTTTTCTCTTTTTTTTTATGAAACAGTTGGGGTGCCTCCAGGAGGTTTTCTCCCTCACTGCCTACCTTGGGCACCTCCAAGGGGAGGATTTCACCCAGGGATCATTTATTCTCTTCATTTTCATTTTTTTCTTTTTTTAAGGGTATGGGTGGAGTGGAGGTAGAGGCTTGCTCCATTGACAAGCATAGGGATGGCTTCTTCATCGATGGTCCTGATCAAAACTAAACCATTGTCATTGCACCTTTCTACTATGTACGGTCCTAGCCATCTTGTCCTCAGTTTTCCCTTGAAATCCTTATACTTTGAATCATACAACAACTCCCAATCTCCTTCCTGGAATTGTTTTTCTTTGAGGTGTCTATCATGCCATATTTTCCTTTGAAGCTAGACTACCTCTGAGTGGAGAAGGGTCTGCAATCTCTGTTCATCCAATCCATTTAGCTGAGGTAACTTTTCCTTTTGTGCATGGCTGAGATCTAGGTCTAGCGGAGCTGCCATCCTTAGTGTGTTCTATTCAAATTCCATTGACAGCAAAGTCTTCCTCCCATAGACCAGCCCATAGGGTGTGAACCCTGTGGTGGTCTTCCAGGTGGTGTTATAGGCCCAAGTGGCCTAAACCAATCAATCTTTCCAATCTTTCCTACTGTTGCTCACTGCCTTGGTCAAAATCCCTTCCAAAGCTCTATTAGTGACTTCCACCTGTCCATTTTCTTGCGGATGATAACGGGTGGAAGTTCTGTGCTTAATTTTGTGATGTGTGAGCAAGTCTTCAATCATATTGGAGTTAAACTGACTCCCTTGATCTGTGACTAATTCTCTTGGATATCCAAACTTGTAGAATATATTCGTTCTAAAAAACTCAGCTAGTTTATCTTCTGTTGTTGCCTTGATCGCCTTTGTTTCTGCCCACTTTGTCAGATAATCAGTGCACACGATGATGTAAGGTTTCTGCTTTGAACGAGGGTTGACAAGACCCACAAAGTCCATGCCCCACTTCTCAAATGGCTCGAAAGTCACTTGAGGTTGCATGGGCATCTCATTCCTTGGATTAGGTTTCCCCATACTTTAACATCAGTCATATTGGTTGATATATCTCCTTACATAGTGATTAAGAGTGGGCCAATAGTAACCGGCTTGCAGGATTTTGAAGGCATTCCTTTTTGCTGGAAAATGGCCCCCATAGGGCCCATCATGACAAGTTAGGAGAATGTCAAAAACTTCCTCCTCCCTGACACATTTCCTCAAAATCGGATCTGGGCCAAGTTTGAAGAGATTGCCCCCAATCCAGGAGAAAGGGTTACTTTTTCTCACGATCTTGCTCTTCTCTTTTGAGGACGGGTGTGGCGAGAACTGTGTTGAAAGCAAGTAATTTGCTATATCAGCAAACCATGGAGAGAATACTGAGATAAGAAATATGTGTTCGTCTAGAATTTGATCATTCAACATTCCTTCTTCACCTATAGGCAGATCTATTCTAGACAAAAAATCAGCAACCACATTTTCCTTACCCGGCTTATCAACAATGGTTAAATCAAATTGCTGCAATAAAAGTAACCATCTAATAATACGAGCATTTACATCTGGTTTGTTCATTAAATACCTAATTGCAACATGATCAGTGTGTACAAATGTTTGATAGCTGGTGATGTAGTGTTTGAACTTATTTAGGGAATGGACTACAACTAGGAGCTCCTTTTCAATTATAGTGTAGTTTAGTTCTGCCTTCGACAAGTTTTTACTTACAAAATATATGGCATAAGGTATCTTCTCATCAATTTTCCCTAAGGCTATTCCTATCACTTTGTTCGAGGCATTTGTATGAATGTGGAAAGGTAGGGCCCAGTTTGGACCTCTCAAAATTGGGGCAGTCACTAGTTTAGTTTTCAAGGTATCCAGAGCCTCTTGATAGTTGTCAGTCCATATGAACTCAACATCTTTTCCCAAAAGACCAAACAATCGAGAGGCTAGCTTATTGAAATCCTTAATGAATCTTCTATAATACCCTGCTAAACCTAAGAAACTTCGAACATCTCTTACCTTTTGAGGGGGTGGGACCCTTCAGATGATGACAATTTTGTTGGGGTCCACTTGTAATCCTTACTGAGATATTGCATGACCTAGCACGGTCCCTTCAGTCATCAGGAATTCACATTTTTCAGGACTGAGGGACAGGTTCATTTCAATGCACTTGTCCAAAACTTTTCCCAAGTTAGACAAAGCTTCCTGGAAGTTAGAACCATAAGTGGTAAAGTCATCCATATATATTTCCATTGCATCATGAACCAATTAAGCAAATATACTCAATACCGCTCTTTGGAAAGTTGCAGGAGCATTGTACAATCCAAAAGGAAGCACCCGGTATGCAAAGGTACCCCAAGGACAAGTGAAAGTGGTCTTATCTTGGTCTTCTGGGTTGATTTGGATATGGTTGTACCCGCTAAACCCATATAGGAAGGAGAAGAACTTCTTCCTTGCCAGGCCATCTAACACTTGATCTATGAAAGGCAAATAAAAATGGTCTTTCTTGGTGGCCTTGTTTAGTTCCCGATAATCGACACAGATTCTCCACTACCCATTTTTCTTTGGAATTAGCACCGAAGGAGAGACCCATTCACTACCAGAGATAGGGTAGATGAATCCTGCATCCGGTAACTTTTGTAGTTATTCTTTGACAATGTCCTTAAGGGATGGCTTCATCCTCCTTTGAGGCTGTCTGACTGGTTTGCAATCTTCCTTAATGTAAATGTGACGAGTGCAGATTGAGGGGTGCACTCCCTTCATCTCCTTATAGCTCCAAGCAAAAGCATCCAAGTGGTTTCTCAATAAGCTACACAGTTCTTTCTCCTAAGAGGTGGATAGGGATGAGTTTATATTTAAGGTTCTTTCTTTGCTCAATTCCAAATTCTTAACTCGGAGAGAGGTCTGATCAGCCACACAGAGATCAACTAAAGGATTGGCTTGGGTTTCTTCCACCAGCTCTTCTAATGGCAACACACTGGGGGGGGGATTCTAAATCAAGTTTTCAATAAGATCATCCTCGGTTTGTTCCCCCCCCCCCCCATGGTAGCTTCCATTGCACACAGTGGTGTGGAATAGACTTCATTCTCATATTCCTCCTCCAACCAAAGAGGTAAATCGTGTTCTAACAAAGGTTGGGCAGGAGGATATAGGACTAGCTGTTTGGACATATGCCCATTCTTGCTTGTCATGTTCCCTGCTCGACAACTGATGTAGGCATTTGCAGTAGCCAACCAGGGTCTTCCCAAGATAAGAGGATACCTAGTAAGCTTTTCCTTTGGTTGGAGAACTAGGAAATCAGCAGGGTACTCCCAAGAATTAATGGAGACCATTACATCTTCCACAATCCCCTGAGGGTTCACAATGGAGCGGTCTGCTAACTGTAGTACTGTTCTGGTCTTTCTCAGGGAGCCCTAAAGGTTGAGCTTGAGTATAGTGTCCTTGGTCATCACATTAATGGAAGCCCCTAGATCAATCAGGGTATGGGATATTACGGTGCCATTGATGTGGACATCGACTAAGAACTTCCAGGGTCTAGATATTTTGGACAGATTACTTGCCCCAACATCAGGTCGGACAGTTGTCCTATGACATTGATAATTGGGGCATCTCTCCTGCACCTACCTGGGTGCTTGAAGCACTTCTTCTTGATCATTTTTTTGTATATAGGCACATCCTTTATGGCTTGGAGAAGTGGTATCTTTACACATAATTGTTTCAATTATCCCAGAAGTTCAGTGACTTCTGAGGTAGGCTGTGTTGTGTTGGTTCATCTCTCAGGAAAGGGCAGAGTGGCTTTTGGTTCACTTTCCTCTTTTTCTTCCTCATCCTCCTTAGGGGGAGGTTGGTTATCTAGGAGAACCTTCCCAGATCGGAGGTTAATCTCCTGAATCTCCACAACATAGGTCGGGCATGACGTTTCCCCACTATATACCTGTTGGGCCTATCTATTATTCGGGTTTGGGTTCGGTTGAGCACATATTTGGGCTGCCTTAGTGGAGCAGGAGGCAATGGTTGTGGTTGAGTAGGTGTTGGAGGCAAAAGAGCGGGAGGAGAGCTGTACTAGGGCCTCCACCCCTGATGAGGTGCATTCCACTGAGGCTGTGACTGAGCATAAGAGTGAAATGAATGAGCAGCTGTTTAAGCATGGTATTGAGATGGATAGGACCAAGGAGGGGGTGTGAACTAGGAAGAAGGCATGGAAGTGGTTTGATTGGGGTTGTAATATGTTTGGTATGTCCCTTGCATTCCCTGCTGGTAAGGTCTGGGCCCATGTGGCCTCCTTTGGTTCATGAAATAGAGTGGTTCAGTGGCTCTTTCGGTCCCTGTAGATTTTAACCCCGTATAGAAATTACCTGCATACGAATTCTAAAACACATAAAATAAACAATGTGAAAGCATAACACATAAAACACATATACACAAAGATTTTCCCCTGGATCCCAAAATCGGGACTACGAAATTGATTTTTCATTATGTTCCTTTGAATGTTATAATACATATTTATACATGCCGAAGCATCCAATACCATGGACCGAAAACCATCACGTCCAAAAACATGTGCAAAAATCATGCACAAAACCATAGGTGGGTCCGCCCATCCTAACAT
>APFE031245719.1:0-41619 GCA_000404065.3 Pinus taeda
CCTCCTGCTCCACCAAGACAGCCCCAAATGCCTGCTCAATCGAACTTGAACCCAAATAACAGGGATGCTTAGTAAGTATATAGTAGGAAACCACCTACCCAACCACAAACCCATCCACATCCATCTCAAATATACACCTCCACTCAACTACCCATACCACCATTTCCAAACCCTCACATTGGAGTAGCTCAACCTGATTGCAATGCTGAGGCACAACATGTCCAAACAACTCCTCTTGAGCTCAATGATATTAACCATAGCTCAAGAAGATTACAAAACAAAGATAATATTAACAACATTGAAGGACCACATCCAGCAAAAGGAGATTCAAAAGAGGAGATCAAAGGACCATGGGCTGCACTTGATAAAGAGAAGACATTAGAATCAGAGATCGAGAGAGCTCCCTCATGGTTACCATCAAATCCTCCATGTATTCAGGAGAAAAATCAGTAAAAAGAGAAAGATGTGAAGGTCATGATAGAAGAAGATATGGAGAATGATCAAGATCAGCAAAAGGACTAAGGATATCAGAGCTATATTGAGATATGGTTCCAGACGGTCACTAAGTTGCAGTAGTACTCTCTTCCTTAGCTATGTTTGATCCTTTCAAAGTCAAATCATTTGGTCTCAGAAATCCAGATAGCTGTCAAAGCATGCATTTCAAGCCTCCACATCATTTTGTCTCTAATCTCGATGTGCACATGGCTCCATTGGGAGTATTCTTATACATGAAAATAATTTTGTTTTTCAAGTAAGGTAGGGTAGAAAAAGAAAGAAAAACGAAAAAAATGAAAAATAAGAGGAAAATAAAAATCTAAGGTGAAAACCTCCTCGGAGGCGCCTCAGATTAGCTCATTGATTGAAAACCTCCATGAGGCAGTCAATGGGTTGGAAAGAAGAGAAAATAAAAAAGAATAAGATCCCTAGGTGTAAACCTCCCTTGTGTTAAGAATTTACTGCACAACATAAATAATTACTGAGAGGAATAAATATAAAATTAACCAGTAATAACCATAAACACATAAATACACATGTTTATCGGGAAAACCCCAAATCCAGGGAAAAACCCAATTATAATGAAATTTCATTATCCTTGGCCAAAACCCTGGCCAATCCGGCCAAGTGAGCCTTCACCGCTCACCTCCAGGCCTTTGCATTACAATGAAGTCCTTCCCAAGCCTTTTTTATAGGCTCCATTACATAAATACCACGGGCAGAATACCAATGGGTGCACAATACCATGCCCCAAAACCATCACTATTTAACCGTCGTAATTTGACTCTATCCTGAGTCAAGTTTACCTAACAATTTCCCCCCTGAAACCTTACCTTGGGTTCCTTGACTAACTCCAAGCCAAACCTGCTAAAGTGAGACAATCTCCGCTCACTCTAGCTCTTACCCCCCTCAAAGTTTTAACCTCGGTATTGTTAACCTGACATCCCCTTATCACCTAGGTCTAACCCGACTTACCGGTGATCACGAGGGTCCACTGCTTTACCAGTCTTACAGTAATATGCCCATTTACATGCAATAATTTTGACTTCATTAATTTTATTTTATTTTTATTGCTGCTGCTATTCTGACCCATCCTCTCTCAATATGATTTGATCATTTTATTCATCATATCGTGACAATGTTTCTTTCCATCTTTGGATTTGCAGCCCACAATTTCTTTTTCAGTCGCCATATATATTATCTATTTCTATGGCGGTCGAAGTCAATGCCCCCATATTCTGGCTCATTTATTGTTTAACGTGAAGGAGAACCAATGTCTATTAAAATAAAGATCAAAAATATCTCTTCCGCCGCCACATCAACAAACCTGGGCTCTGAGTGAAGCCCTGCTACGAACCCCATAAACCTGGGTTCAGCGGCCCCAGATCCGGGATGCCTGCTCGACGAACACATATACGCAGGTTTTCGCCTAATGAACGGCTCAGATCCGCTCTAATATCCTCTGTCTTCTCTCACAGTCTCAGCTCTCTATTTCTCGCTCACACACAGAATACACATCTATCTCACAGACTCAAATACAATGCCCTCATACAAAGAGAGGGGTTGCCTTCTAGGGCAAAAAAACCCTAAACTAAACATAAGTTCTACCGTCAGATCATCCGCCTAATGAACAGCCCAGATTGACTAGAAATTACTATACTTTTACAAGGCAATTTTACAGCTGTTTTTAGCTTCGAGGGCGCTGCCCCCGAAACCCCCCGCCAGAGGGGGGGCTCCCAAAGGTCGCAGCCGCCCCCCCCTGGACCCCCCCTGTAGCAAATATTTTACGGGCGGCGTTGCCGCCCCCATTTTGAACTGGGGTCCAATGTGGTGGTACTTTTGAATATAAAAGATAATTAGGCTCCACACCCAAACACCTTGGAGGCACCCAAGGTAGGCAATTAGGGTGAAAACCTCCATGAGACGCCCCAGTTGTTTTCAAAAAAAAAAAGAAAAAGAAAGAAGAAAAGAGAAAAATAAAAATAAACCTAATTTCCATTGAATAATTGCAGGTTGCAACAAGGACATTGCAAGTTAGGAGGATCGCTCAAAAAAAGACAGAGGAAGTTCTGTGTCTTCTACAGGAAGTTCTTTGTCTTCTACAGGAAGCCTACAAACAAGCCAAAATTGATCTCTGAAGAGGACCCAAAGGCTGGGAATATGTCCATGAGGCCTGCATACATCCATGTTTACATCCCTCACCCTTCTCCATTATTTTTTCCATCTCATTGTGTTTCTTTCCCAAAAACTGTGTGTTCTACAGGAAGTTCCTGTAGAAATTACAGGAAGCTAGAAATGGATTTTAAAAGGCAGTTTGGCGAACATGATAGCTTCCTAAAGGGTTCATAAGTCCTCCTACAATCCTCAAACCTCTCTCCCATTAATTCCAAGTCTGCATTATAGCCCAAGCTCATTTTTCCTTACCATGCAAAAAACTGTAGAATGCTTGGAAGAAAAAATACATAGTGCTGAAATTCTGGTGCACGGTTTCTAAGAAATCAACCTCCATCACCTTCAACCATGTTTGCATTTTCTCCATATTCGTAGATCCATTTCAAAATCTATTTTATGGGGAGATGAATATGGGTGATAGTAACCTACCCAAGCAGTTTTAGTCGATTCCGATGCACGGTTTCCGAGAAATTGACCTCTATAATCTTCAGCCATTTTCAGTTTTTCTCGAAACCTGTGCATCCATTGATTGTAATTTTTTTATGGGAGGTGTATAATGATGATAGAAACATGCTCAAAAAGTTTTAGATCGATCCAGTCTATCGTTTGGGAGCTATGAAGAAAACAAGTTGTTGTCTTGTAAAAATTCAGCATCAGTAGCTTGAGCGTGCAAATCTGAACGTGGAAACAAATTCCTGCAGCTTAGATCCAGCCAGAGGATACCTGCACAAGAAAAATAGCCACGTATCAGTAACCAAACCAGCATGCATCCACAGAAACAAATGCATGCAGTAGAAGGGAAGGCCACAACACCTCACAACAACCACATTCGACTTCCAGGTACGTGACTAAACTCGTTTCTCTGTTGCATGAATGTAATTTGAGAACTGCTAAACAATGAGATGGTTGTTGTTAAAAAAATTGGTGTCCAGTTAACTGGCCACCCTCATCCAGTTCAAACAGCGCTCGGTGGGTGCAATCGACACATGTGCTCAACCATCTCAGGAAGAATTCTAAAAACAGGTAGTGGTGACTGTTTGAACTCCAATGTAATTGATGGAAGTGATTACATGTAGAGAACATACAGTTCATAATAACACTACAGTGGGGACCAACAGTTTGCGTGCGGCCAACGTGCACTTGGCCAGCTCACCCTCCATCAACAGAAGTCTTCATAAGCAGCCAATCGAACTCATATTTGAAATACTCTCACCACTATTATTTCCAGTTTATCATCGTCCTTGCAGCTACAACAAGCTCCATACCACCTTCATAGCAGCAACACAATCTTTCTTAGCCATTTTTCAAAACCCTCCTACTTATCGACATTCTACAGGAAGCAGTGTTTCATTCTACAGGAAACGAGAGCCTTCTACAGGAAAGGAAGAACATCTATGGAGCAGGAAAACCTAGGATTTTCATTGAATTTGGAGCTCCAGACGAGGTAGGCTCGAAAAAAATCCTCTATGCATGGTATGTTTGTGCAAGGTGGTGAATTGAACAACATCAAATTGGAAAATCAGAGGAAAAGTCTGCCTACACATTGAGAAAAGTGAAAAGTCTGCTTGCATATTTTCTGAGTTCTACACAGTTCTTTTTTTTCCGTCTGCATTCGAAGTCCGTCTTCTTCTTTCTCACCTTCTTTTGAAAATAGAGATGCAACCATAGGAGCTAAGCCTGTGTGAAAGAATGAATTTGCAAGATTGTCCACTTTCTGAAAGAGAAAACTGTGTTATTTGTTCTCTGATCTGTAAAAAAGAAAAAAAAAATGATTTCTTTTCAAAAACTAAGAAGCAAATTCAGGTTGGAGAAATTTGAAGAGAGGAAAAATTGCATGTTGTTATGAAAAACACGAAAAATTCCAGGAACAGTAACAGGTTCCACATGAGGGGCAGTGAGCTGTTTTTTTAGAAAAAAATACGAGTTTTTGCAAAATTTCTGGCTTCAAGAGGTAGGTTCCATGCATACCCATCTTGATTATCAATATGTGGAAGGAATGATATCATTTTAAGGAAGGATTAAACCTGAAAAAGAAGAGTAATGGCATTCAAAATTTCTGCATGTTTCTAAAAAAGAAGAAGAAGAAGAAGAAGAAGAAGAAGAAGAACACAAACAGTTTTATCTGTTGCATGTTTCTGCAAAAGAAGTGATGCAATTTTAGGGAAGAATTAAGCTTAAAGGAGGGAGAACACACTGAATAGGGTGAGAAAACCAATGGTGAAGGAACACGGGATAGGAAAGCATAAAAAGGACAGAAAGAAAAAGGGAGAAAGGGCCAGATTGTTGAGCCTAAAACAACAGGAGGAACAACGGCATAAACACCCAGGGAAAAATGATTGCAGAGTAGAGCAGAGAGGACTAAAAAAGTCCAAATAAGGGAGGGCAGAGCCAAGGAAACCACACAAAAACTAAAAGGAAAGACACATCCAGCCAAGCTGACCGAAACAATTGACACAAGACTTTCTACAGGAAGCATGAAAACAGAACAACAAGAGGAGAAATCACCTGAGATTTTGGCTAGGGAGGTAGTAGCTGTGCTGGCTGCCTTAAGCACATCTCCAAAACAAAAAGGGAAGAGAAAAAGGCAAACCTCCATGTATTTTAAGGCTAGGAAAAGCACAAGAATTCAAACAAGCAAAATATGAGGAGCAGTGGAAGGAAATGGACAAGGAAGCAAAATTTTATGGCACACATAAGTAGACCACATCAAAAGCTTGGGATGATAAGGAGGCCACTAGGGCCATCAAAGATGAAGAGATAGATTAGTTACTTAGAGGATTAGCAACACTTTCAGTAGGGGTGATGATGAACCCCAAAAATGGGTAATTATATGGGCTCATTTAGCCTCCTAATTCGACTTAATCCACCATTATCATTAGTTTATTGCATGTTTTTTATTATATTTATGCTAATAGAGTGAATTGGATTAGTCATTATGCCAAAAATTCTAATGTGTACTTTATGCAGATTTTTGGTCAATTTTGAGACAAAATCAAAGGTTTAAATGAGAAATTGGCATCCAAACTCGTGGAAGAACAAGGGAGAGGATTTTTAGGAAGGCGTCCCCTTCATTTATGAGCCCTTATCTTGAACTCTCCATCAAAAACTCGGAGCACAAAGGGGCAGGCAAGCAAGTCAAGTAGGACTGCTGTTAACTGCAAGTTTTGGCAGCTGAGTCCCTAATGTTTAGGAAGATTTTTGGGGTCCTCAATTTGTATAAATAAGAAGGCTTAGGGCCTCATTTTAGTTAGCTAGTTGGCAGTTCGATTTTAGTCATTTTTTAGGCAGTAGGTTAGCTTTGCATTTCAACACATTTTCGAGCTTTTTCTTGTAGACAATTTGGGATGTAACTATTCTTTTGATCAATAAAGATAAATCCAGCTTTGCACCAGCTCTAATCTCTCTTAGGAGGTTGTAGCTCTTGGGGTTGGACCCAACCCAAGGCCCTAGTACCTCCTTTGTGTACTTTTATGTGTCTTTGCTGCATGCTTAGAATAAAATCTGTTATTTAGGTTAAAGTCTTGTTTTGTTACTTAGGTTGTTTTTTATGGTTAAAGTAGTTTTTCATGCTTCAGGTTGATTTGAAAGTTTGGTAAAGGAAAAGATCTTCAAAAAATTCCATCAAGCAATCCTTGATCTCACCTCTCCCTCCTTGGGACCATGAGCTGAGACCAAGGCATACTTTTTGCCACAAAAACACTGTTTTTGCCTCTTCATGTAATTGCTAGTGTTAGATCCTTAGTTAGGAAAGTTGATACCCGTTGTAATTATGTGTTTAGAATCCATTATTGCTTAGCTTTCATAGTTATCTTATATGATTTGCTTCCAATAAACTTTTGTTCATCATGTTTTTGGTTTCTAGGTCAAAATAGGTCAAAATATCTAGATCTTTGGTTTGCATAGTCTTTGTTTGATTAGATTTGGAAAATAGTGTGTAGAACACCTATGATGCCTTCCTGCCTACCTTTCCTGTATCATACAACTTGCTCCAACCCCCTATCTCAGATTCTTGCCTTTCATTTGCCACATTTTCCCACCTTGCCCTAATTTCTACATTCTTGTGCATCATTACTCCCTCCATCCTTGAACCAAATCCGATCGCCTTAATTGCTCCTTAGCCTCATTCACCAGGTCCTAGATCCCTTAACATCTTTATCCAACCTCCATTTCCACTTTCCCACCATTTTTCCTCCCTCAACCCTCCAAAATCCTCTTTTTGGAACATCCTATAGAAGCTACAGAACATCCTGTAGAAGCTACAGTACATCCTGTAGAATCCCTGCAGACTTCCTGTAGAAGCTCACGAAAGCGGCTTCTTGAGATACGATCACTGTGAAACTCTCTGGAAGGATGCTAGGGACCCCTTAGGCCCTCTTCTCACCTTCCCAACCTCCTGCAAGCATTTCCTTTTATCAATCAACCTCTGCACAATAAAAAATAGTCAAAGCACATGCATAATAATTCTGCGAAATTACTCAAAAATGCAAAAAGATGTTTCTTTTGATATTTCTCTTCAAAAGTAGCTTAGCCACATGCATTTTAACTTTCCAATACGTTAATGGCATCCAAGTCCACCACTTTCATCTCTTTTCTTGCACCGGTAGGATTAGTCAGTAGAACTAGGGTTTGGTAGGGTTTGCATTTCCTTTCAGCTTTCCACTTCTTTCTGCAAGTAGATTAGCCTTCTTTGAGTTAGCTTTCATCCATAACAGTTAAAATCTTCTTCTAAGAGCTCATAGAAGTTGGCTTAAGCTCCTAGCGGACTTGTACCAGCTGATCCAGTGACAGCCTGTGGCAAGAGCTAGTACTTGTGCATATAACATCATCGCTTCCAAGTTTGTCACAAACTACCGGGTTGATAAAAGTAAAGAAGGGAGTCCTGGGAGTTGTAGCATTATTGTTGCAATACTGGGGCCCACCAGTGACCACAACCACTGATCTGAATTTGGAATATTAGTTTTCTATGCTAAGATCCTCATCCTAATACAAAAATATGCTTGAGGTTTATACTCCAAAATAGCAAGTAAAAACATGAGTTGTTATGTGTGTTTTCTTAAGTTAATTTCATGGAAAACTTTAAAAATGAAATCAAACACTGAATGGAATCATGTATCAATGAGTACTACACCAGTCATTGTTAAAGGAGTTCACCTCTCCTGGGCCACATCTCCTTGGATCGACTCTAATGGCATGACCCCTTCTCATTATGCTCAATGTCTAGAAAAAGAAGAGTGCATAAAGTGCTGAAATGGAATGGTTAGTTTCTCCTTTAAAGAAACAACTTCTGTAATATTTTTCACTCCATACACATGCTAACCTATAGTCAAATATGTAAACTTTCAGTAATCGTAGGCATCTTACACCAAGACCCCATACTCCAACTTCAAAGAGCATCAATAGTACCACAATCCATTTAAAGTACATAAACAAGTCTCTTCTCCAAAACGCATATAGACAAAAGAGGAATAAAAGATACATCACTGATGTAATGGTTGTTGCAGAAAGCAAATGGAGGTTGGAAAACCCCTGCAAGGTCATCTCCATCTTCAAACTCCTTCATAAACTGATTCAACACTCTAGTTAAATATGGCACCCATAGACTTCAATATGAAAAAATCCTATCTAGAAGTGATCCTTTGATTCTGAAACCTACTCCAATGAGTCCAGAATGTAAAAAAATGGCTACATAGCCTCTTTTTGCATCCAATTTGGATGAAAACTAGAGAATTTATGACCTCTCCTAGTTTCTCCACTATTTTCTCTACAATTTACACAAAATCCGGTATCATCCTACAAATTCGCCCCATTTTCCGCTAATGGAGCGACAAATTCCCCAGATTTAAGGTAGATTTTTAGGAGCATTAATTTTACCATTGAGGCCTTAAAACCAAAGGCCTAGTCATCTGGGGGACCATGCACCCAGGGGCTAGCCCCTGATCCCAGCCCCCTCCCTTTGGCGATAACAGTAACCGTTTGCAAGCGTGTTCACATGTGAATGTTTGGTCTGGAAGTTAGGCGGTGTCGGTGAACTTGGTGGTCACAACAAATAGTTAATCCTTGGTGGTTTTGGTGTTCACATGGTGGGGCAGTTAAGTCTGCTCGACCCCCCAACCTTGGCAGCATAGCCTTTAACATTAACCCGGAACCCTTATGGTTAAGAAACATAGTGTGGGCTCAATGGTAAGTCGTTGCTTTTGTGAGTGGGAGGTCACGAGGTTGAGCCTGGCCTTCACCCTATCTGCCATACAAAAATTTTGAATTCCATTAGGAGGACACGTGGTGGCCTCCGGCTTAGCTACATGTCACCTCCTTATTAGCCCAAAACAAAACACATGGACCAATAGGATGATGCAAACTCAAAAAAATATTCTAATAATATTCCAAGAATATTCCCCTTACCACCTAGGCGATATGGATGCCTAGTCAACATCCCTGTCCGCGACTTGCAATTTTTTGTACTTGTTTGACAAAGTGAACATATCACACTTCTAGGAGCATATGGTGTCTTTTTCATGTGAAACGAGTTGTGCTGAATTCAAGACGACGATATCTACGCGGTCATTTAGGTTCCAAACCATTCTGACAACTTTGAATTTTTGGAAAATTTTGAGCTCCTGATCACTCTTCCCCACTGAAAACTTTTGGTCTCCAAAATTTCACTTTCAATTGTTCAACATTTGAAAGTACAGTTCCTTCATTTTTCCAAACTCGATGCAATCGATGATTGTAGTGCCTTGACTTGTACTTGTCTTGGCTTTTTCTCAAGCTGAACTTGAAATATAACCCGACCAAAGAATTCAAGTTCAATGTTCTTCTCAGCTTGTCCATGTCTCTATGGCCATCCACAACAACATCCTTCCCAAGAAGAATTCTAAGCTACTCTTCTGCAAAATCCTTATCAAGGATAAAATCTCAACAAATAAACAAAAAATAATTTGAAAAATGAACCAAAAATAGTTTCGCATAATGAATACTTGTATAACTTGAGTGCTTAACACATTTGTAATACACTGAAAGTGTTGCAACTACTCATACAATAGTTTCAAAATGCTTTCTTAAACTACAAATAGAAATGAATTTTAGAAGATGGAATAAACTTGACCCCCAAATTTTCCATTCAAATTGACTATCAACAAGCCAAACTAGCATAATAATGCCCAAAGAAAACAATGTTGCATATAAGTGATTTATTTATGAACGTCACTTTTACAAATTGCCCAACTATGGGGATATGTAACTAGTGAAAAACAAAGATTTACAAACTTCAGTTGGGCAAATAGTCTTCCCATTTCTTACCCAACTAGGTAAATGAACCCTCTATTTGAACTTTTTCTTCTTCTGGAGCTGCTTCGAGGATGGTCGCATCTTGCGCCACTTTTTCTTTTGTTGCTTCCTCTTCTCGTGCTTACATAATTTGCTTTCTCTTGCCAATATGAATTTTTGGAAATAATTTCCAACACTTCTTGACCCAATGCCTACTGATATTGCACTATGTGCAGAAGTTCTTTTGAGCTTCTCTTGGCTCACATGTCTTTAACCTTGGATGATATTTTCTCTTTTCGGTCTCAATTCCATTAGACATAAACATCTTCTTGATGATTTCTTTCCTTTTATCGCACTTATCTACACAATGGTTAGAAGAAAGGAAAAAGGTGCATGGAAACACATTCCTCAACATGTTATTCAAATCAGTATGTTGTCTTTTATTATGAAAATCATTTGAATTAACAGGATGATTATACCTCCTTTTGTTGTCCTTTGGCTTATGCTTCTTGTGTGAGGAACTTGCATGGCAAGAAGAAATTATTTTTGTTTCTTCTTCAACTTTTTCATCTCTCTTTGGAGATTTTTTTCACTTCAAGTGCTCCTTATTCTTGAGGAACCAAGCAGGTACCAATTCTGGATGAAAATCCCAACATCTTGCCTCCTCATGTCCTCTTTTATGGCAAAAGGAACACAATACCCATGAGTCGTTTCTATAAGACCATTCTTCCTTTGCAACATAGCCCAAGCCTTCATATTTATGCCTCTCCTTTGCATCAATTGGATTTTTATTGCCTTGATGGTTCACTCCAAGGCCTCTTTCCTTGTAACCCATCTTGGTTAAGAGCTTGGATCCAATGCCTTTACTATGTTTTTCAAATGCTACAAATGAATTTACATCAACACTTTCATGTAAATAAGAAACATGTAAATGCTTTCCATTTGCCTGATATTTTGATTCTGGATGTGTCTTCTTGGACTCTTTGGCTCACTTCTTTTAGCTCCTTGAATTTGTGTGTTGGTAGAACCTCATCTTCCACATCATGTGTGCAAAAGGTACAAACTTTTCAATCTATCTTCTCCGAGGGACTTTCTTCACTAGCATCTTGCATAAGAGTTGTAGAAAAAAATGAAGATTGTGGAGAAGATGGTGGTTTATCACCATTCTTGTTACCTTTTTCATTTAGAGAACATTCTCCTCTTGGAGGTCTAGAGCTTTCACCTTGCAATTTGTTATTCCTCTCTTCATAGAGGACTTTCACCATTTATTCCATGTCTAAGAAAACTTTTATAAATGCCTTCACATCCTTTAAGATTCTTGCAGGATGTCCTCCTTGGGACATGATTTGCTTGAAGGTTCTTCTGCAACTTGAGGTAGAACTGGTGGTAGATATTGTAACAATATTGCTCTCCTTTCCAAAACCTTCTCCTCACTTGAGCTTCAAAACACATTCACTTGCAAACAACAGTCAATTCCTCCTTGCACAAAGAAAACTAGTGATATGATACCAACTTGATCTGAATTTGGAATATTAGTTTTCTATGCTAAGATCCTCACCAAAATACAAAAATGTGGTTGAGGTTTGTACTCCAAAATATCAAGTAAAAAAATGAGCTGTTATATGTGTTTTCTTAAGTAAATTTCATGGAAAAATTTAAACATGAAATCAAACATTGAATGGAAGCATGCATCAATCAGTAATACTCTAGCCATTGTTAAAAGAATTCACCCCTCCTAGGCTACATCTCCTTGGATCAACTCTAATGGCATGACCCCTTCTCATTGTGCTCAATGTTTAGAAAAAGAAGAGTACATAAAGTGCTGAAATGGAATGGTTAGTTTCTCCTTCAAAGAAACAACTTTTGCAAGAGTTATCACTCCATACACATGTTAACTTACAGTGGAACATGTAAAATTTTAGCAAACATAGGCATCTTACACCATGATCCCATACTCCAACTTCAAAGAGCATCAACAGTACCAAAATCCACTTGAAGTACATAAACAAGTCTTTTCTCCAAAACACATATAGAGAAAAGAGCAATAAAAGCTACACCATTGATGTAATGGTTGTTGCAGAAAGCACATGGAGGCTGGAAAACCCTTGCAAGGTCATCTCCATCTTCAAACTCCTCCATAAACTGATTCAATACTCTGGTTGATTATGACACCCATAGAATTTAATATGAAAAAATCCTATCTAGAAGTGCTCCTTTGATTCTGAAACCTACTCCAATGAGTCCAGAATGTCCAAAAATGGCTGCCTAGACTCTTTTTGCATCCAATTTGGTCGAAAACTAGAGAATTTATGTTTCTCCACTATTCGCTCTACAATTTGCACAAAATCTGGCATCATCCTACAAATTTGCCCCATTTCTATTAATGGAGTGACAAATTCCCCGAATTCCAGGTGGATTTGTAGGACCATTAATTTTTTCTTCGAGGCCTTAAAACCAAAATCTTGGTCATATGGGGACCATCCGCCCAGGGCTAGCCCTCGATGCTGGCCCCCTCCCTTTGGCTATAACAATAATAATTTGAAAGCGTGTTCACATGTGGATGCTTGGTCCAACGGTTGGGTGGTGGTGGTGACCTTGAAAGTCACAACAAATAGTTAATCGATGGGGTTTTGGTGTTCACATGGGGGGTGGTTAAGTCCGCCCAAGCCCCCAACCTTGGCGGCGTAAACTTTAACATTAACCCAGAACCCTTATGGTTAAGAAACATAGTGCGAGATCAATGGTAAATCATTTTGTTTGTGGGTGGGAGGTCATGGGGTCGAGCCCGACCTCCGCCCTATCTGCCATACCAAAATTTTGAATGCCATTAAGAGGACACGTGGAAGTCTTCAGCTTAGCCACATGTCACCTCCTTATTGTCCCAAATTAAAACACATGGACCAATAGGATGATGCCAACTCAACAGAATATTTTGAGAATATTCCAATAATATTTCCCTTGTCACCTAGGCGATATGGATGCCCAGTGAGCATCCCTGTTAGCTACCTGTAATTTTATTTTACCTGTTTGACAAAGTGAACAAATCACGTTTCTAGGAGAATATGGTGTTTGTTTTATGCGAAATTAGTTGTGCGGGATTTAGGACGACAAGATCTATGTGGCCATTCAGGTTCCAAACCATTATGACAACTTTGATTTTTGGCAAATTTTGAGATCCTGATCAACCACATAGTAGTGTCTGTCCCCCCTTCAAGAACATATCTTACTACCACATTTAGCTAGTGTTTGCAACGACATAACATGGTATCCTACTCTATAATGATCTTACTACCACATTTAGCTAGAGATTGCAACCACATAAAAAAGGTATCCTACTCTACAAGCATCTTACTACCACCTTTAACTAGTGATTACAATTTCCCAATAGTGGCATCCTACAATTTGGTCCCAAATAAAAGTACAAGGAACCTGATATTTTGAGCTTTAGAACCCCTTCATGTTGTAGGCATACTCCTAGCCTTGTACTCCACATAGCTCTAGTTGGCATAGACACAAATTCTATCCAACCCATCATCCTCATACACAAGTGCATCAATCGTACTTAGCTCATTGTGACCTAGCAATAAAATCCCATACTATTTTTTTTGTTGTTTTCAACATCTACTAAAGTAAAAAAATAACATGCGGCCCCTCCTTTTCTTTTGGATTTTTAAGTTTTTATGTACATTATTATGGATTCATCTCTTTACTTTGAATTTTTTCATGAAGTTAGTCTTGTTCTTTCTTCTTAGAATTTACTAGGCTCCAAAAAATTGCATTGATATTTTTCCCTAGCCATTTGAGTCAGTTTGTCCATTTGAAATATTCAAAAATTTGTACAAAAGTTATTTTTCACATTGCACAAAAACTTTCCTTGTGTCATATTTCACTAAGTTAATTTTGGTCATGACACATTACATCACACCAAACTTTGTCGTGATTACGACAAAGAGACAAACTTCAAAATATTTGGAAAATTTCACCATATCATATAGTATTGAAGTTTCCTTTCCTTATGACACATCACATTTAAAAGATCTATCACTATGATGTATCACATTAATCGAAAAATTTAGAGCATGTGACATGTTATATAGAACACATTCTTTGGTGTGACATGTCAAACTTGATAAAATTTACACACCCCCCCATGGTTTATTGCATCATAAATTTTTATTGCATGATAGATCACATATCCTCTTGTTTTCACACATTTAGACCCAAATTTCTCCATTGTGTCTCATCAAAATTTCCTCAATCTGTGATACATTGATGTGACCCATGACATGACCATTTAACAACTTTTAAAGGGATGAAATGGTGTCAAAAGGAATTTGATTTATTAAAAACAAGTTTCCCCTTTTTTCTTCAACATTTCCAAATTGCACTTGTTTTTTCTCATCCTTCATTCGTCTTCAAGTGCACCAAGTCATCACACATTATCCCAAAACAACTAGTTATTGGACCATCATACAAATTTGCATCAAAAGGCCCCATTTAATTCTTCCATGTATGGATTCCACCCTAGAGGTATAGGGGATTGTTTATATGAAAAGTTCAATAAATTTAAAAGGAATAACAAATAAGCCAATACCATCCTTCCACATTGTCATTCGGATTTCCTACACATCCAAAATGGAATAACCTAGGATCCCACATGCCCATCTACATAGGCCTTTTTCGTGTATGTCCCTACCAAGAAATGTTATTCCCTCATTCGTGAAACCACATTTTTGGTTGACTAAATCTCTCCTTTGTGCCCATTGGAAGCTTAAATCACCATTACATTAGCCGTTCCTTTCATTTTCCATCTTCAAAAAAATTCACCCCTAAATAATATGAAGAACAATGTAACACTGCCTTATTATTCTCATGAAATTATTATTGGCCCCATCCATACACAAGAAATATTATCATAGAGCACTATCCTCTTTGTGGTTCTAAAATGAGGGATTCATCAACTAAATATGAAGACTAACCAACAAAATATATGAATTTCCATAATTCCATATGAGTTACCCTAGGCACAAATTGTGATTTTCCTTTCTGCTTTATAATACAATCAAAGTCCAATTGTGAGTGGGCCTTAAATATGTACATATAAGTAAGAGGGGGCTTATTTCAAAATAGGATTAGTGAAAATTACAAATCCCTTTCAACGTTAATTAAATATTATGCAAACATAGTTAAAAATGTTGAACTCAGGACTTACACATTCATAGCGCATGTCATGTCCAAAAGATATAACATAGTTGAAAAAGGTGGGACAAATGGTTTTGTGATAGGTGGTCTTGGTATTTTCCATTTAGACCTTGTGCATGACTATAAGTGGGACTTTCCTTCTAGCAAACACCGTTTTTTCATTGTTATTGCAAAATGTTAGCAACAAGTTTTTTAAGGGAAGACTTTGAAATAACATTTTCATATGTAGAAACCTGCCTTGAAGATGGCCACCATCAACAAATATGGAAATTTTGAATCATTTCTATTTGTTGACACAATGAGATTCATATTCTTTTAAAAACTAGCATTGCTAATATTGATGCTGTTGACATGGATGAAGTGTAGGATCTTGATATGGTTTCCAACATGTAGGGTAGTTTTTAAGGATTCAAAATTTACACCTATGTATAGGAGACTATTTTGGTTTGAAAAATAATATATATAGAATGTGGTTAATATTTAATTAAAAAAATGTAATTTACTATTAAAACTAATAAATTATTGGTGAATCTCACCAATTTAATCATATATATGTAAAAAATGGTGATTTTTTAACCAAACACGCCAATTGTTTTTCAAAATGTCCAAAAAAAAGTGACCCTTAAAATTTCAATGCTAAAAGGAATTAGAAGGTGTTGACACTAGAAAATGTCCTATGCCAACATGATGGAGAATCACTCAATCACATATCCCCAATCACCCTAAAAATTTCTCTATGTTGACACTAGAAAATGTTATGCGTCAACATAAAGGAAAATCACTCGATCACCTAATCACAGATCTCAATCTAATCTGATCTTGTTTGAAGCGACAATCTTTACAATATGCGAATCCAATTGAAACTAACAATTTTTTTAAAGAAAAATTCTTATAATCTTCCAAAATTCTATATTCCTAGGGGAAAAAATTAAAAAACTAACTAATCCTATCTGATCTATTTGAGCACTAGCCAAGAGCATGATTAAGTTAGATAAAAAATGAAATAATAATTCCCCGAGAATGAATAAAAAATATACACATGCATTCTTATATCTAGATAGAAAATGATGATATACAAATAAAATGTCTCATAGGAATGTAGATAAATCCAATCCTTCATTCATACAGAAAAATCTTCTCAGAAAATAAATAGCATTAGTCTTTATCAAAAGTTGATAAAATAATAATAAGGTTGACAAAAACACCATTGTCCAAGTTTCCACTACAAATTCGCTGGATCTGATTGTAATTTTCCAGCGTTCCTGCCATGATAGTGGGGTGGTCTCACTTGTCCAACCCTCCTCTTTGTATGATCACCTAGTACCCTTTTTATCTATGATCTCTTGTGTAACTATTCTTCACAATCTCATGCTTAAAATGCACATTGATCTCTGGAAATTAGTTATTGATTCTGTGGCACCATTTTCCACTGTGGCTTTCTCTTCTCTAGTGGCACAAACACTTCTGTAAAATCTTCTTCTTTTAGTGGTCAGGTGACCATGAATTTTGACAGAACCACAATCATCTTCTGAACAGGTGACCAGGTGACCAATAATTAGTAGCACTCCTTTCTGCTTTCACAAATCACCTTTCTTCTCATTGTGATTTGGTAGCATGCTTTCTGGGATCCTTCTGCAACCAATCCTCACTTTACGAGCTTGCCTTCACTTTTCCACATGCATGTTGACCTAATCTCGTACCCACTGCTGTACTTGTTTTTTAAAACACACCTTTTAAAGTAAATAAATTTTAAATGGTTTTTGAATAGGTTTATAAGCGAATTGTTTTTAGTGTGATTTTTTAAAGTTTTTTCGGTCTAATCTTTCCAAAATCTTGCAAGAATTTATTAAATCACAAGTTTAATAAGTAATCTCTTCACAATTCAAGTGTCCTAGGAGTTTTTGAGGGTGTTGAATCCATATATAATAAAAAAACCAGTTTAAATAACACAAATCAAGATTTCACTTCAATTTGGAACGTCCAAAAAATGGCACTAAAAAAAACTCCGTTTATAAATGTATTAGTTGGAAAAAGTTTTTAATTTTTTAATACTTTTGGGAATATATTTTTGGTTGATTTTATTTAAAATTTAACAGAGATTTTTTAGAATAGTAATTTTGGTTTCTATAATTTACACACTTCAAATATTTCAATGGGGGTTTTGAAGAGGTTAAATCTATATATAAATTTAAAAAACTATTTTAAATCAACATAGATCCATCTTAAATAAGGATTTAACATGAGCCGAAAGATATCCAGTTTTTTCAAGTGTAAATCTTTTTATGAGCTTATTAATTTAAATGTTTTGTATAATTATTTTATTTTTTCAATTTTTCGATTTTTTTTTTTTTGAATTTTGAATTATATGAGTTAAAATTTAACTTAGATAAAATTTCAATTTTTACTTTTATAAAATTTCAACTTTGATGACAGATAAATATCTTTATACATTATACAGAGTTGTAAAAGAAATCTTTCTACTCAATAACAAAAATTACAACTCAATAACAAAAATTAAATTACAATCTGATGAAGTTATTTATTACTAAATTAAACTGCTATGCTCTCAATAAACACTTTCCTTCTAATTTTTTAGATGCATCGTTGTTTATCATTAAGTAAGAGCAAGTATCGATATAATCATATAGGAACTTAGCCTTGCCATTGCCATTTTTTAAAAATTATTTGACTGTGATACCGTAAGTCATGATGCTATTGAAGTGGTGTTAATTATGACGGAGAATTGGTACCATTAGGAAATGATATGTTAAATGAGGTGAGAAAAATGATATTTTTGTATATGATTCCAATGTGGTCATAATTTATATGATATTATATACCAAGTATAGATTTATTTTAATTTAAATTAGTATAGATTTATTTTAATTTAAAGCGTGAGGAAATTTTTTGATGTGTAAATTTTTTAAGAGTGTAAAATTTGAATGAAAAGTTACTATCTTTATAATTTTGATCTATTTGATAGGTTTGTACTTTGTGAATCACAACATATCAATATAATTTCAAGTAAGATTGTGATTTCTTGTTATTTGAAATGTACTTTTAAATGTATAAATAGATTTACCAGCCTAGAAAACCCCCACTCAGCTAAACTTTGGAAATTAAACAACTTAAACTCTTGATTCTTAAAATTCTCTACACTTGAAAATCTTTACCATATTTTGGAAACAAATGACTAGTAAAAGTGTCAAGAAGAAGAAGGTCATTTTGTCTATTAGTTAGTTTGTCTATTGTGTGTGTACACACATAACATGTGTAATGTTTCATTTATAAATTGTATTTTTGAACTTATATTTAGCCCCTTGAAAATTTCCTATCTTGAAAATTTATTTGGGCACTTAAATTGTGTAGACTATGTACACATTTGCTTCATTTAAAAAAAATCTTGAATTGTGTAGACGAGGTACACATTTGCTTCATTTCGAAAAAAATGACCAACCAGAATGTAAAGTAGTGAGACTACTTAAAATATTTTAACCATTAATTTTTCCCAATTATTTTATATAATGTATACATAGTTTTTTTAATCATATGTGATATATACATTGTTGACATTTAGATATTTTAATTAACATTGACATTGAAATATTTGATTTATAGACTACCTTGTCCACCTTGAAATATGTTTTCTTTTATTAATAGATTTTCAAATACACTTCAATATTACATATTAAAATATTTGATTTATGATTCACATTGAAAAATTTACTATTAATAATATTTTTTAAGTACTACATATTAGTTTAATATTAAGAATTAAATGAACTACACATATCCATCTTATTACTCTTATTGTAAAGTAATTGAATTTTTTGACTTTCACTTATTTTCTTTAAGCAGTAATATATTTTATTATGATAAAAATTATTATTATTGTTATTATTTAAACATTATTTCCATATATACATTTGTTGAAGAATGTTGGGTCTTCATAATCTTTGATGTAAATGAAATCAACAAAACCACCTAAAATTAAGATCATTGAGGTCAACTTAAATAACATATTTACCATTAGTTACTACCCACCATAATTTAAGCAAGTATTTGCATAAAAGAAAAAATATGAACAAGATATAAATAAATATACTTAGCAGGAGTTACTACCTACCATTATTTACGTGACCTTCAACACTTTAACAAATATAAGTAAAAATGTAAATGTGTAAACTTACAAGAATTTAATTTACAAAGAGATGTGATTTAATTTAAGAGACATGTATCTTGGTTATCTTTGCTATAAAATACATTTCAACTTTTTATTTTACATACACACTTATCACTCACATATCTCTCACACACATTGTGATATCTACTTTAATTTACAAAAAGACGTGATTTAATTTAAGAGACATGCGGCTATAAAATACATTTCAAATTTTCGATTTTACATACACACTTATCACTCACATATCTCTCACACACATAGCTTCTCCACATTAAAATATGTTTTCTTTTATTAATAGATTTTCAAATACACTTCAATATTACATATTAAAATATTTGATTTATGATTCACATTGAAAAATTTACTATTAATAATATTTTTTAAGTACTACATATTAGTTTAATATTAAGAATTAAATGAACTACACATATCCATCTTATTACTCTTATTGTAAAGTAATTGAATTTTTTGACTTTCACTTATTTTCTTTAAGCAGTAATATATTTTATTATGATAAAAATTATTATTATTGTTATTATTTAAACATTATTTCCATATATACATTTGTTGAAGAATGTTGGGTCTTCATAATCTTTGATGTAAATGAAATCAACAAAACCACCTAAAATTAAGATTATTGAGGTCAACTTAAATACATATTTACCATTAGTTACTACCCACCATAATTTAAGCAAGTATTTGCATAAAAGAAAAAATATGAACAAGATATAAATAAATATACTTAACAGGAGTTACTACCCACCATTATTTACGCAACCTTCAACACTTTAACAAATATGAGTAAAAATATAAATGTGTAAACTTACAAGAATTTAATTTACAAAGAGACGTGATTTAATTTAAGAGACATGTATCTTGGTTATCTTTGCTATAAAATACATTTCAACTTTTTTATTTTACATACACACTTATCACTCACACATCTCTCACACACATTTGTATCTTGGTTATCTTTGCTATAAAATACATTTCAACTTTTTTATTTTACATACACACTTATCACTCACACATCTCTCACACACATTGTGATATCTGCTTTCCTTATTTCTTTTCATGTTATTCGTTGAATTTCTAAAGTGTGATTGCAATCACTCACATATCTCTCGCACACATTGTGATATCTGCTTTTCTTCTTTCTTTTCATGTTATTCGTTGAATTTCTGAAGTGTGATTGCTTGATGAAGGTAAAAAAGATAATAATATTCACAAGTAATTACAATACCATAGTACAAAATAAAGTACTTGTATCAATTGTACTGAAAAATCAACATGGTGTAAGAGATTTGGTAAATGAAAGAGCACATAGATCACTTCTTGAAAAACACTACCTTGAGATCATCTTAGAGAAACCCTAGATATATATTCAAGTTGCATCCATCGCCTCTACCATGAAAGTAGAGAACAAGTTAGAGAGGGAAACAAGTTAGAGGGGGGCACTAATTTTAGGGTTTGAAAGGAGAAGTACAAGAAAGATGACATCATCATCATGAGCATTATTTTGGACTCCATCAAGGACCATCTTATTCCATACATATCATAGTTTGACACTTTAAAGAAGGTGCATGATGCCCTATATAATGCGAGGTACACCATGATTATAACTCTTAACTTTCTTGCTTCATTTATGGGATGGAAGCTACATCAAGTGGATGTGAAGACTACTTTGACTTTCATCAATGGTGTGATTAAGGAAGAGGTGTACCTATAGCAACCCCAAGGTTTTAAGGTTCATGATAGAGAATCTCTTGTATGCAGATTAAAGAAGGCCTTGTATGGACTCAAACAAGCTCTAAGAGCTTGGTATTCTAAGATTGATGATATCTGATGAGACTTGGTTTCTCTAAAAATGTCATTGATCTAAATATTTATATCAAGGTTGTAAAAGGTGAGTTGGTGATACTTATATTATACGTTGATGATTTTTTCTTGATCGGTGTAGAACAACTTATTGCTTAGTGTAAAAGATAGTTGGCCTCTGAATTTCACATGAAGGATATTGGCTTGATGCATTACTATTTAGGGTTGGAAATCTGGTAGAACCCTGGTGAAATCCTTCTTGGAAAAGGAAAATATGTGATCAAGATCCTTCAAAAGTTTTGCATGATGGAGTGAAAGTCAATGACAACTCCTATGGTGATGAACTTGAGAAAGCTGATAGATTCTAAGTTTGACTTGGTGGATCCGTCCATGTATAGGAAGTTGATTAGATCATTTATGTATTTGGTAAATACAAGGACAAATATTTGCTTTTTGGTAAACAACTTGATCTAGTTCTAGATGGAACCGAGACATGAACATTGGATTGTAGCAAAGAATATATTGAGATATTTTTGTGGTACTATGAACTATTGTTTGAGATATGCTTTGAATTTTGAGATAAAATTGCAAGGATATATAGACTATAATTGGAAAGGGGTGTGGACGATAAGAAGAGTAAATCTGATGTATGTTTCAACTTGGGTTATTCTATGATATCATGGATGAGCAGGAAGCAGGCAACTTGGGTTATTCTATGATATCATGGATGAGCAGGAAGCAGGCCTCTTTTGTACTGCAACTTGTTTGGCATGTTGCGAGTGAGTACGGATTTAGAAGCTACTCTTTGGATTGTTCGACCATATGCTATAACTGATTGTGTTGTTCTATGATAATCAAAGTTGTGTGAAGCTGTCAAAAAATTCAGTGTTTCATGATAAGACAAAGCATATCGAGATCAAGTACCACTATATTCATGATATGGTATAGAAGGGCGCGGTGAGGCTCCAGGATATCTCCATTGATGAGTGGATGAATAACATTCTCAAAAAGTATCTATCTTTAGTGAAGTTTGAATACTTCAAAGACAAGGGGGGACTAGTGGATAAATCCCCTATATTTGAGAGGAAGCATTGATGTGACATCATAGGGGCATGGCTTGGACTCTTAACAATAAGAGCTTGGCCTAGACTATTAATGGGTGGAAAATAAGGGTATGACTCATACTATTGGTGACAACAAGAACATGATCTAGACTCTTGATGATATAACATGAGGGAAAAAAATTCTTGAAAGGAATGGTCTTTGAGGCCTAGACACTCGTGGAGTGGGTGCCTCTTTAGCATCATGGCCTAGAGAGAGGCCTTTGGATTTGGGACATGGGTTTCCTTAGGGTTTTACCATGGGGTATGACAACCCTGAACTATTAAAAGTACCATGAAGAGAGGTGCCACCAGATCATGGTGACTAGTTGAGTAAGTACCTTTGGTTAGAAGAGCTAACCCAGGTTGTGATACATATTGATGATGATGTTGATGTAGGTAAAGGTATTGACCTATATAAAGATAATATTGATGAGATTTACCTTTTCTCTTATAAATATCATGTGTATACAAAAACATATGGATAGCCATTATGAATACCTCCATAGCTAAGAGGGATTGTTCAAGAATGTAACTATGGTTGATCTTCATAATCCTTGATGTGTTTATAATACTATGCAAAAACACGAAAGAAACTTAAATTTTTAATTAGAAGAAAGAACATTAATAGAAAGGAAATCAACAAAACCACCTAAAATTAAGATCCTTGAAAATAGCTCATACTCATGTAAATAACATATTTACCATCAGTTACTACCCACCATAATTTAAGCAAGTATTTGTATAAAAGACAAAATAGAAACAAGATGTAAATAAATATACTTATGAGGAGTTATTGCTCACCATTACTTCAATACTTTAACAAATATGAGTAAAAATGTAAATGTGCACACTTACTACTGCAATACTTTAACAAATATGAGTAAAAATGTAAATCTCTACACTTACTAGAATTTAATTTACAAAGAGACATGAATGTTGTGACTTACTTGAATTTAATTTATAAGGAGATGTGATTTAATTTAAGATACACATCTCTTGGGTATAAAATACACTTGAACCTTTTCACTCACATATCTCTCACACACACATTGTTGTATCTATTTTCTTTTCATGGTTATTAGTTGAATTTTTGAAGTGTGATTGCTTAATGAAGAAAATCACCATAGTCCAGAAATAAAGTAATTGTATCAATTGTATTGAAAAATCAACACATTGTTGTATCTATTTTCTTTTCATGGTTATTAGTTGAATTTTTGAAGTGTGATTGCTTAATGAAGAAAATCACCATAGTCCAGAAATAAAGTAATTGTATCAATTGTATTGAAAAATCAACAACATAAGTAATGTATCAATTGTATTGAAAAATCAACAACATGTATATGAAATTGACAGAAATTACTCAACATGAATAATGAAATAGTTTACTTAAGTCCCGTACTACAATATTTTTAAAAAGTATAAGAATTATACAACTTTCTCACTCTCAAAGTGAAAATATAAGATTTGTGTTTACTTTTAATGATTTTATTTCTCTGTAGAGTAGATATAAAATTGTGTTAGTTCAAGCCTTGAGGGTTATCTCAATTGGTTGATTTTCTTTATACAAATATTTAGTGGACCAGATAAAAATATAAAATAAAATTATTTTACTTCATATGGACATAGAAATATTTTGTTTCTGGATGAGAGTGAGAGTGAAATAGTTTTGGGATTATTGATGTTTTATAATTCTTTAAATTAAAACTAACCAAACATGTATATCATTTTGGTTTTTTAATATAAACGAAATTTTATTTAATACGTATTTTTTATTTATTTAATGAATATTTTATTTTTATATTAAAAGGGACACATGTCAACTCAAGGTTGAGCACCAAAGGAATTACACATCTCCCTCATACTAGGTTGTAGAATGAGCCTATGGGCTCAATATTTATTCTTGTATATGAATCACCAAGATTTGAAGTTTAATAGTCAAATGAACTTGAATGTGAAGGACATGATATGGGACAAATGATCTATATCAATATTTGTAGCATTCTACATGCTATCCATGATGGTATTATGTTCCTGGTAACAATATAGATAGTGATGTAATAAGTTAAAAATAAATAATTTTTTAGGGGAATTTACGGTGAATTGATTACAAAGTATTATTATTTCAAATGATGATACTAGAATTCTTAGTCATTTTTTAGAATATTATGGAATATACATTGATTATAATTGAATCACAAATAAAAACCAAACCAAAGCAAGTTAAATTTTGACATGGATCCTAAAAGAATCTATCGAAAGCATAATGTATCACAAATGTCTTAAAGCAATCAAAAGTTAAGGATAAATCCATGTTTTCAGACATAGACTCAAATTCCTCAAAAATAACAAGAGTAAAGGGGCAAATAATGCCATCATTGAAGACATTTAAACATAGAATCAAAACCAAGACTTAGAAACCAAAATAAGGAATAGATAATAAAATAGGAACCTTTTTCAAATTTTAACGATGTTAGGATCACAAAGCATTAAGAGAAAGGGTGGTGTCTAAAGACACCATTTTTTTTATCCCACTAGCCAACATGATGAATAATCATGGAGTTTTTTGTCCTTTAATAGGCTCCATCAAAGATAAATACTATGGGGAAAACCATGGGTGTCCATATACCTAGAGCTGGAAAACCATCTATAACTTGATTGAGTCAAGTTTACATGATTAATCCTAACAAATGGGATGTGGTGGGGAGGAAGGGTGCATGGGTGGGGTGTGGGGGATTCTTTTTGTTTGAAATGAAGGGGGATTAGTTGCAACCACAATAGAGGGGAAAGGACCAAATCATTGAGATAAGCCTAGATATAGAAGAGGAGGCATAAGTAGATATTAGTCCATATAATGAAACAACTTAACGCATGGATACTGACGTAATCTCTAAATCGGGGGAAATATATCAAATCCTCTAATGATATGCATATCTATTGATGCATCTCTTATGTAGCAATATTGATCTTTACAATGGAGTCTACCATGCCATCAAATTCTTGGAGTTACACAAAAGTTAACTTCATTGTATTACCATGCATAGAGGCTATCGCTTGGATCATCAACAAAATTGATGCAAACAATGGGATGGTAAAGGATGTAAACAAGAAACTTATTGCATCATTTCATACCTCCATAATATGTATATATTCAAATTTCTTAACATTAGAGGTTTATCTCACCAAAGAATGATTATTTCAATTCCCAGTTAATTATAGAGAAGTGATGAAATAATATTGGGTACTTGACAATATTTTTAGGGTAAGGAGAACAACACTTTATCCAACAAAGTTACTAGGAATTGCTTAGAAGATTGTTGTAGGCCTCTTATGTACATTTTATGGAGATAATATGACATGAACCTTAAGGAATCATGGGTTCCTTTCATACACAAGGTCATTAGAGCTTGCATGATATTCCGCTGGGTAGCCAAGCACATAGTGCCTAGGGCACACAGTACCTTTCAAATGTCTTATTACCTATTATATTTCATTTTTTGGTCTGCGCTTTCTCAAGAATGGAAAAGTAGTGGTGGTTTGGTGACCCTCCCATACACATATATTATCAAGACTTGTGGGAACATAAATATAGGGTTCACCATCCCAAGATATGTTAATACTTCCTAATTCTCTTATATACGTTCTTATTTTATTCTCCAACAACATGTATGCTAAATAAAACACTAAGATTTGTTAGCAAGGTGGTGATTGATACATTCTAGATAAGGGAACATTCATTAGTGTATAGGGCCAAATTTATACCAAATAACTAGGTACTAAATAAGATGATAACTTAAACTCTGAATAATCCAAAATGTGAAATATATTAGATGTAGAAGAAGCCATCAAAGGGAAAAAAAAAACCCAAAGATCATGCTAGCTGTGAATTCTCTCCCATGTGACTTACAGAGATTTATTGTTTCCATTAATAAGTCATTTGTGTCATGCAAAGCCATACAACAAAATTGATTAAAAAAAAACCATCTAATATATGAATACGCAATCAATAACATTGTAATCACATGATGTGACATCATGATAGTAAGTCTTTGCTTCAAATTTCCCTCATGGGAAGTGTATCGATATTGCCAACATACAATTCACACTAGCACATGTTTAAAAGTCAAAGTGGAAACTTGATAATGTGATTTGGAAACCCTTTAAACATATGTTTGCTATCATCAAACTATGGGTTCTTATAAGAAATATGAAAAATAAAAATTTACACACCCAAATAATATGTCAAATTACACATAGATTCTATGCATTTTGTAATCTTCATTTAATTATCCTCAACTTAAGTATCAAAGTTTCCCCTTGTATAAAGGACATTCCTCATATGTGCATAAATTTCTCTTCAATCTCTTAATGCTATATTTCCCTTGATATTCCACCCTATTTTTCCTCCCTTTATTCAATTCCCTATTGTTTCCTCTTTATCAACAATTCAAATGTTGATCGACATTAAGCCAACCTTGCCTTTATAGGAAAAAATTAGGACGTTTTTTTCAATATTCATGGTTCCATGGCCATAATTCCATGCTCATACCCCCTCTATTTATCCATAGGTCCCATATTAATGTGGCACCAGCTTGACACACCTCTTGTAGAATCACGACAAAACCACTTCTTATTGGCATCATCCTTCTTAGTTCCAATATTTGTTATAATTACCTCCCATTCTCCCTTGGCACTGAGGTGGGATTTTTCTTACACTAGGTTTTTTAGGCCTATCCTTCTTATCATTTCTATGTCTGGGTTTCAATGGAAATTAGAAAAGTAGTTATCTCTCTTTTCGATAAACCCTCTTCCTAATTCTCAACTCTATTTTCATATTCATCTTCAACTCTCCCATGCTCCATCCCAACCTTCATTTTCTCTTTATTCTATTGTTACTTTGGTTTGGATGCATTCCTTCTCAACTGAGTCGATGGATAAACATGAACTTGTTTCACTCAAGTCTTCCTCTTAATAGCTTATTGGGGATTTTGAGGGGATCCACTCCTCTCTCTATCATCTCCAAATCTACTTTTCAGATCTAGTAGTCCAAGTAGAGACTTCCATGGCGATTCTAGTACATAATTTGATGTACCAAGTGATTTGATAGGCTCAAGATGAATTTGGAGTCATGCACATCGATCAAGAGGCCAAATTTGTACTAGATAATATTTTTATACAAGAAATTGCATGACACACTTTGTTAAACGAAGTTGGGGTAGCATCAACATGGTACACTAAGCTATCTTGGGCCCTAATTCCATTCCATTTTGGTGAATAAATGTTCCATAGGCATGGCACATTAGGAATTTTTGCCACAAAATCTAGCAGGCCTAGTGCAAAGCCTCACTAGGAAAATCTAGATCTCGTGGCAATAATAGATCAACCTCCATTGTCACCTAAATAACCTATCCTAAAACTATTTAGTGGTATATTAAATGAAAAGGGAGGCTTCCCTATCTATGGATCCCCTAAAGGATATTCAACAAAAATGTTTAAGGCGACAAAAAGGTCTAATGATTGGGATAGGGTACAAGCAAATCCAGGAGGGCTAAGGTGTTATTTACAAAATTTCAAGCACTCTATCCTTGGACCAATTAAGTAAATTAGAAAGTTGGTATAAGTTAGGGTTTAATGGATTTTCAACCGTATGTCATGCAATGCCATATAACACCCAGAAGAAATAATATTACTATGATAAATAAAAAAAATATCAATAATATCAATTAGATATGCAAAATAGGGTTTACAATTGAGTTTTTATAGTATAAACATGCATACAACAACAATGTAATGATGCCAAAATCCCTAGAATTAGGGTTTTACAATGTAATAAATGCTATATTGTTCTTTTTTCAATTATTAAATGCAATCTATACTAAAAGAGAAATAACACATCAAATATAGTTACTTTTTAACTATATGCCAAAGAAACCCTAACCTTAAGCCTAGATGTCTATAATTTAGAGAGAATAAGGATAAAATAATTATAGAAGAGAGATTTATCACCAACACCCAAACAAGTGCCTTGATATAAATGGGAAATGGAGTTACCTATGGTAAATTTAATGGAGACGATCTTGATGAAGAGGGGGAGAGGTAAAATGCATCTTCTTTCAAACCCAAGATACTTTCTTTAAGAGGGATATTTTAAATTCAAGAGATGCACAAATCAGATTTCTCTTGAAGGATTCAAGGAAAACAATCTCACATGCCACAAGGAATCAACATTTCAAAATAAATATAAGAATTTTAAACATGGAACATATAGAAATGGTAATTAAAAAAAATAACATGCAAAATATAGAATATAAGCAATAACCTTACAAAATTTCTAGAATTATAATATTTTCAATCAATCCCAAGAAGCCTTATTCAAGAAAAAAAAAATTCCAAGACAAATTTACACCAAAAAGCTACTTTGCATCCAAGTAGAAAAGATGACAAGATCTAGTTTGTACTTCTAAAGAGATAGATAAATGTGATGATCAATGGTTATGAATAAGTGAGTAAGGCTCTCCCCTATTTATATGAAGGTAACCAAACCGTATTTCACTAGTTTTACAAGAAAAACCCCTAAAAACGTTTACTTGAGCATTCAACTAGGTCAAAGGTCACAATCTGACGTTATAGCTCTAAAACATAATAGATTGCAAAAAATAACCCATATGAGTGGGAGAAAAGTGATCTACACCATGATTTCATCCTCCAAGATAGGGAATAAGGCATCAAGGTAGTGAGGCAAGGGTCTAGAGTGCTTCTCGATCCAAAAACATCCCAAATTACATGTGTACATCTCCAAAAGGTTCCTCTTTCACCATGACATCATCCAAAAGAGGCCCTACATCACCCTTTTTAAGAATGTGGGAGTGATGTGGCATTTTCAAGGGCATTGTTTGTCCTCAAAGGGTGATGTGCTAGCCCTCCCAAGTCATCTTACGTATAACCATCCTCATTTAGGCTATGGAACAAGGTAATGTCCATCAAATAGGGTCAAGGCAAACCTAGGGGTGTCCCGGGTCCATCTAGGAAAAACTTCAAATAGTCTAATGCCCAAGATTTCAATCTCAACATTTTAGAATATGGAGGCTCATTAAGAGGCGTAGTGGCATCTGAAAGCTACTAAAGGCCCAATTCTCATATTTGTAGGGACGATGTTGGGGCCACAAAGTCAAGTATGTTCTCAAAATAGGGAAAATAACCTTATAGAAGGTGTTGAAGTGAAATGAATCTATCCCCTCAAGGGATGTCTACTACATGTGTGATGCCATATAGACAAAGCCTCTCAAGATTAAGTGGGATCAACTTCACTAGGGAAATCAAACCATTCAATCATCTTAGTGGACCATAGCTAATGTTGGGGCATAAAACAAATTCACACAAAATTCACTGTTAAATTTATAGCTAGATTAGGACCTGTAAACAAGTTACCTTACTTGCATTAAGGATGATTAGTTCAAAATACATATTAGGTGTTTCCATCCCTAAAGAGGAGTGACATGTCGAAGGTCAACCCATCAATAAATAGGTGTGCGTGATAATGGTGGCCATGGAGTGGGAGAGACTTAAAGGAAAGTGCCATAGCCATGAAATCAACTAATGGGGTTCCAACATCCTAAGTGTAATGATTTAAGGAGGGAGAAATATTGGTATCATGTCTTACCCCTTTTCCAAGCCTTCCTTTTCCACCTATATGGTTTGCCTTACTTTATGTTTTTATTTATTTGGTGCATAGATCATGAGCCCAATATTGATTTAATATTTTCCATTATCCCTTTAAGAGTTAGCAATTTGTTACTCATTGAGATTGGGAAACTTAATATTTCCTTTCTTTAGGCTGAAGCAATAAATGGTTGAGGAACTAGGTGATGCATAAGGAGGGGTAGATCTCATGCTAAGATTTTTCCCATGTGCTAAATATTGTCCTAACAATATTTTATATTTTTTAGTTTCTTTCATTGTGGTTTTATATTATTTAACTTTGTTTAAGCTACACCAACCTTTGGGGCCAATTTTCTAGGCCTTGCATCAAGGATATGGATATAAGGTGCTAATCCCAATGACTAATAACAATCAACCTAAAAATTGGAGATGGATAATTAGCAAATATTGAAAGTGGTAAGTATGGATTACCATGGACATGGTATATCAATTATTTTCTCCCTAGTAGTACCCTTTATAAACCCTAAGGCATCAAAATAAGTCCCATTGGCCTAGAGTCAAAGACTAACATCCAGAACTAAATGTGGGAACAAGGATAAAATTGAGATTGGTCAATCATCAAATTTTCCCTGTGATCCATATTAAAATTCCCATTACATTAAATGAAATCACATGATTTTTAGAATGGTTAGAGTACCTATCGAGATATGACCCACCTTTCTTCAAGAATAATGTTATATGGGATAGAGATATGACCAAAGGAATGGGTGGAGAACTCTAGCATAGTGCTATATGCTAATCATAATAGGGTTTTTGGTTGGTTGGTCATTAAAGGAGGATAAAATTTTTCTCCTATGGCTAACCCAGTTTTGGTGGGAAACATCTGGCTCCAACTCAGGGACATGTGCTCACCATACCCTTGAATGATCCATGGCTTAAACTAGGGGTGCATGAGAATCCCAATAATCCTTTCTACTCGTAGAATTGTTACCTTTATGCTCAAAGAAATTTTTTGATAATGTGACAAACCGTTTTGGCTAATCCCCTCTTATTAATATTGCAACTTTTGTTGTAATTAAAATATAATTGGCTGAGAGATGGGACACTAATTTTAGAGATTGGGGAGAAGGTAACTTGGGAAAATTAAGGAATATGGGTCATCTAATGGTAGCATAACCAACTGGTATCTTTTGTAATGACAAAGAATTAAAATATGATAGGTTGCCTAAATTATGCGGACTAACAGGACCATTGGCCAAGAGACTTGCAATTAGAGGAGAGGGCCATGACTGCATGCCACCATCAGAAAATTAGAATGGTGATGATGGGAAGGCGATGGGGAATTCTTCAAGGGAATCATTCCATGATGTGTTTTGGTTTTGGAGGCAAGAACATAGTTCATGGAGGTGAGAATATTGATAATGGAGGGTACTATGATGTTTCTCAATTTCTTCCTAGATAATGTGTTGAAGTCAATAGGAAGGGATCTGTCAAAGGTAAGAAATAATGACTCCTACATCAATCAAAGCAAAACAATATAAACTTGATTGACTATGGAGAGAATGTAGAACAATAGGCTAAATTGAATTGGGTCAATAGGGCATATGATCAAATGGTTGATAATGTCAACAAAGAGTAGAGAATCCCTTGAATAATAGAAGGTATGAGACTAAGGAGACAAGGTAGCTTAGACTCGATAACATTAGGAGGAGCAAGCTATGAGGATGTAGGGACATTAGGGTATCAACGAAAGAATCAAAATGTGTTATGGTTGAAAGAGAATATGACAAAAGATGAATATGTTGGATAAGTGCCATGTTTAAGGGATGGACAACAGACTACTAGCATAAAAAATTATGATTGATATAAATAATAATACCCATGCTTTCTTCCATTTTTTCCCCTTTTTCTTAGGTTTAATGAGTCCAGAATGGGTAAAATCGATGGTATTTTCCCATTTATAGATTCCAAAAAGAGCTTAAAGAAGACTCCATTAGGAATATTTATCATGGTTGGTGACTGATGCAACAAAGATTTAATTGTATACCCAACACATTTCATTTTCCGTAGTTAGTCCATTGAGTTTGGATAATGAGATAAACCTATGCTCAATAAACATTCACCTCATTTTGTTATGAGTGTGAGGGGACCCAAGCAAACTTGATATTCTTCGTAAAAAATTTAATGAGTCCAATGAAGAAAAATTGTGGTATATATTTTGAATTGGAGAGCGAGAAAAATATATGAAATTAATGGCTCAACATTCTTTGTGGGAGTTTTATGAGCTTGAAGAAGTAAAATTGAGGTTGTTTTGGATTACAAAGTGAGAAAAATACCTTGAAAATAATGCTTGTTCTTCTTCGTGGGAGTTTAATGAGCTTGAAGAAGTAAACTCAAGGTTTTTTTGTTTTAATGAGTGAGAAAAATACCACAAAAATAATGCTTGTTGATTTTTTTTTTTTGGCATTTGAAAATTATGTAATTTTTTTGGTATGATGCAATAAATTGACACAAGTTTCGGTATGACATAGATGTGGTACTAGGTTGTCTTGTAGCAATTTTGTATAAAAATTCAAGTTTTAGGATTTTTTATGTACTAAAAACTTGATCTGATCTAAAGAAAAAGAAAAATAAGAAAAAGTGAAAACAACACACCAAAAGAAACAAACATTTCTACATAAAGTTACAAAGCACATGCTAGGGGGTGCTAGGCGTAATACTTTTTGATTGGGTACCCATCATAGTTTGTAAGTTCATGGGCCCCTTTAAAAAGGACCCAAGTAATAGTGTAATGATGAGGTTAGATGGGTGGAAAGGTTCCTTCCTCCAGGAGATTACCTAATTTTCCTTCCAAGTATAACTCTTGAACATTTGTCAAAGATGAAGGGACAAGCTCATGTTGATTAGGGACAACATTTTCAAATGATTCATATTCAATGTAGATGGAAAAGAGATTGAGACACAATGGATGGAGTCATCCTAAGGTTTCTCAACTAGAGAAATGATATCCATATTAGCCTCATCAGTGGGTAAGGCGGCATTAAGAAGATAAATAGAGAGAGTTGTAGTGGAAGAGTCTGTAGGGACATGGGCCCCAAAAAAGGAAGAAGGAGATTCAAATGTAGATTGGGTAGCTTGACAAGCGAGTTCCACTGGTGGCAATGGCTTCTTCTCTCCAAAGAGTTCAATGGAGGAAGGGGTAGGTATGATACATGGATCCCCAGATCCAACAAGTTCAATAGAGACCATAAAAATGGGTAGAGGAACCTTGTGTGGGGGAAGAGGGAAACATCCAGAAGCACAAATTCTTTCAAAAGGGTGGTACTAATACTATGGAAAGTATCAAGAGTACCACCTACTAACGGAACATTGTTAAAAGTTGGTGGTTGAAAGTCAGGGGTTTAGAAAGACAATTGGTCCAAAGTCATAATTTTCCCTTTATGACGAAAACAAATTAGTCAGAAAATAGATGGGATAATGGCTTTCATGGCATAATTCCAACTATGCCTCAACAAAAGGTTGTAATGAAGTGGGTGATCAACAACTTCAATAACAATCGAAATTGGTTTCCCTCCAAGAGTGATGGGAAATTAGTGAGATATCCCTTAGGGATGAAAGTATGGCTATCAAAAGATTTAATGGAAATTGATGGTGGAGTAAGAGTGGGTGAACCGCGAGCCAACATGAAGTAGCCATTACATAGGAACAATGAATGGAATTGCCTTTTGTTTGGACTTGCACTTGAAATGCAAGTTGGTGTGGGAGGTGAGTATTGTTATGTATGTTGAAGATAACAAGATTAAAATCCAAGGGGTCAACCCTACCTATAGCCGATAGTAAAGATTTACATTGAGTAGGAAAAACTTGTAATACTTTGAGGAAAAACATAGCATAAGGTGCACACACGAGATCTTCTATAATACTGTAGTTTTGGGTCATGTGGGTAGTAGGGTTGTGCATAGTTAAGCGATGTGACCCTTTGTGGGGGCGAATAACAGGGTAGAAAACAAGTCTATTGATGTGGATATCATTAGGCAGAGGTAGAGTAAAGGTCAATGGGGTATCCAAAGTGTCTGGGACTGGGTTTCCATAATTATTGGTGTGCATTTGTAAATTGACCATATGAAAAGTATAGATGATAGATGATACTTCTACAGGAGGAAGGGGATGAGAACTGCCATTTTCCCCTTGTGGGGTGGGGGTGGATTAACAACTAGATGAATATACTATTGCTATTGCTGAACATGAAAAGGGTTGTTGAGGACAATAGGGGTTCTATTATTATTTTGTGCAAGTAAATCAGTGCAGTCTTGTAGGCGGGGACATTTGTAGGTTAAATGGTCCTAAGAGAAGATCTTGAAAAGAAAATTTATATTTTCTCCTTCACCTTGTTAGATGTAGTATTAATAGGTGATTAAACTTGGGTGTTCTAAATAGATTTTTCCTCCTTAGAAGGAGAGGTCTTGATCTTGTTCTCCTTTTTCATTTTTTTAGATTGTTGTGTAGACTAAAAAGGGTTAATAAGAGCAGGAGGAGAAGAAGTAGTGTGATAACATGTAGTTGAGGTAGGGGTAGCAGTAATGGATATCTTGGAAACTTTCCCTCTCAAGTAGTTGACAACAATCCTAGTAGTAGCACCGATGAGACTACTGGCATGAGGACCTATTTATTGAGTAACAAGAGTATTTATAGTCAGATTAACATTAGGGATAAGTTCATAAAGGATTCTTGAGTGAGAATAGATGAGATCTAAGTGTTGGGAATGATGAATGACCTAGTCTTCAATAACAACTCTGGACATGGAATCTTCCTTTGCAATGGTAGGTAGAAGAGACTTATAGAACCAATCGACCAATAGGTAATATAGAATGGGGGCCTTTACTAACCTACATCTTCATCTTGATTCATGGATGTGATTAGAGATGTGGGTGAAATTGTTCTGGTGCAAAGTTGTCAAAAGTTACATTCCAGTTTTGTAATGGATTGGTAGCTAGAAGTGCTTCAAGAATTCCATGGCGAGGGTATTGAAATTATTAACAGAATCACATGGTAATTCAATATAAAATTTGGATGTATTTCCAATAAAGGTGTGTGGGAAGAGTCTAAGCCATATACTATCTTCAATCATTGAATTAGAAACACACCAAAGGTGGTAAGTACTGATGTGTGTAGTTGGATCACCCCCTTGTTTTCTCTCAAACTTAGGAATGTGTGCATGAATATTATGTGGGGTTGGAGTCCAAATAATATTATGTTTTATGGGGTCATTAGTCAAATTTTATAGATCCAAAATATCTAGAATAGATAGGAATGGAGAAGGAGTGGGTGCCATCAAACTTGACCAGGGAAGAGTAGGGTGACCTGAGGGACTAGGAGGCCCCCTCATCAAATGGTTTCTACTAGGGTACATAGGTTATGGAGGGAAATAGTTTCCTTAAGGTGGTGGTGGGATCATTTAGAATGAAGGGCCATAAGGCATGCCCCTAGGTCGAGCAAAGCTACCAATGAACTAGTTTCCCCTAAGAAATAGGTTTCCCCTAATAGGTATTGATGGTTGCGTTGGGAGGCCCAAGGAGATGCCGTTGGTCTAGGAAACAAAACACCACTAGCCACATCATATGGATGAGGTATAGGACCACAATCGATAACATAACCATCATGGGGAAAGAGATCAATTAGAGAAGGACCTTGCTGTACCATAGGTTTCATGGGTGTAGGGATGACCCCAATAGGAAAATTGATGCTATAAACATTACCTCCACTCTATAATGGAGGGCAAGATGAACTAAGAAAAAGATTCCAATTAAAAGGATTTTTTAAGATTGTAAAATTGGAAACAACTGATGGGGTGAGGGATGGAGGTCCAGGAACCGACATGAAGGGAGTTGGGATGATGGGGACAATAAATTATTATGCACCACCCAAAGTGGGTGTAGACTGGGTTCCTAGATTGGGCATAGGTTGAACAACAGGATAACCAATGAATGTTCTATAACTTGATGTAGGAAGATTGGGTGGCAGTCAAGCAAAGGTGTCCATAAAATACCATGACTCACAAGTAGTCATTGGAACATTTAAGTGGGAAACTGGTGAAGACACTATAGGAAAAGGTTCTACCTCATTCAAGACAGGAATAAGAGGATCAATAAGTGAAGGATTATAAGGAGATACAAAACCTTTAGTAAAAGGGTCCTTTGGTAATATAGATTCTAGTTTAGTCATGCCTTTTGGCCAATCATAGACCTTCTCATGCTGGTAATATAGATTCTAGTTTGGTCATGCCTTTTGGCCATGCTAATGCACCTTCCACATTTCAAGGTTTAATGAATTCCACTTTCAAAACCTTCCATAGAATTTTTTTTTTTAGTATTTTTTGATGATATACTAATCTACAAAAAATCTTGGAAAGATCATTCTCAACATGTTGATAGGGTGCTTAAACTATTGGAGGAGAAACAATTATATGCAAAAAACTACAGATGTTTCTTTGGGGTACAAGAGGTGGAATATTTGGGTCATATTTTATCTCACAGGGGTGTTAAGGTAGACCCTGAAAAAATTAAAGCCATAAAAGAATGGAAATTACCCAAAACCTTGAAGCATCTTCAAGGATTTGTTGGTTTGATAGGGTATTATCACAAGTTTGTTAATAATTATGGGAAAATAACAACACCTTTAATGATATTACTAAAGAAAGATGCATTTTTTTGACTCTAGAAGCAACTAAAGCCTTTGAACATTTTAATGAGGCAATGTGCCAAGCTCTTATCTTAGCTACACCATACTTCACAAAAACATTTATTGTGGAATATTATTCCTCAAAACATGGAATTGGTGTTGTTTTGATGCAAGAAGGAAGACCCATTGCTTTTGAAATTTGTCTAACCAAGGGAAAGTATTTACACAAACCTATTTATGAGAAGGAAATGTTGGCAATACTACATGCCTTGAAGAAATGGCAACCTTACCTAATGGGAAGACACTTCAAGATAAAAATGGACCATAACAGTCTTAAATATGTTTTGGAACAAATATTATTTTCAGAAGAGAAGAAAAAACAAGTTACAAAGATGTTGGGTTATGATTTTGAAATCATCTACAAAAAAGGGAAGAAAAATTTTAGATGCACTCTCAAGAAGGGATGAGGATGTGGAATCATTAATTCTCTATGCCATTTCTATTATCCAAAATGATTGGATAACTGAAGCAAGCGATGAATGGAATAATGAGGAAGAGGTGTGGAAACTTATTCAAAAGTTGAAGTAAGATCCCCACACATATGATACATTTATTTGGAAAAATGATTCATTATGGTACAAAAATCACTTATATCTATGTAAGAACTCTCAACTCAAACAAAATATTCTTTTGGAATTGCACACCTCTCCTTTAGGAGGGAATTATGGATTTTTAAAAGCTTACCAGAAGGTCAAAAAGGAATTTTTATGGGGGGGCCTTAAATCTGGTATTTAGAAGTTTTTGGAAGAATGTTTGGTTTTCCAACAAAATAAAGTTGAGCCAATTAAAACCCCAGGTTTGTTACAACCTTTAGCCATTCCAAGTCAACATTGGGAGGAGGTCTCAATGTATTGTATCATAGGTTTACTTAAGTCTAAAGGAAATATTGTCATCATGGTGGTAGTTGATAGACTTACCAAGTATGCACAATTTTGTGCACTATATCATCCTTTCAAAGTTGGTATAGTCACTACTGAATTTATGGAAACAATTCAAAAGTTACATGGAAACCCAAATATTATTGTAAGTGATAGAGATCCCATTTCACTGGAAAAAATTTGAACATAATTATTTTCTTCTCTTGATAAACAATTTGATCATAGCCACCTTCTCATCTGCAATCTGATGGACAAACTAAGATAGTCAACAAATGTTTGGAAGGATATCGTCATTGCTTTGTATCTGATAAACAAACACAATGGGTCAAGTGGTTACATCTAGCAGAATGGTGGTATAACACTTCCATAAAATATAAAAAATGACCCCATTTATGGAACTTTATGGAATTATCATCCACCATCCATCACATCATATTTAAGAGAAAATTCTAAGGTCCAAGCAGTGGAATACCCGACTCTGGCACGAAATCGAATGAAACAACAGGAGATCAACATTGCAGTGAAATAATTTTTTACATAGATGGTTGGGTATTTTATGGCTACATTCATACAAAAAATTTCCCCTCAAAGAAGCTCAAAAGGATAATACACTATCACCCAAGCATTATGGCCCTTACAAGGTGTTGCGAAAGATTGGGACTATGGCATACATATTGGACTTGCTTGTACCTTCTCAAATACACCTATTTTTCCATGTTTCATGCTTAAAAAAGGTTATAGGTGACAAGATTTGAGTTCAAACAATATTTCTAGAACTTAAAAAGGAAGGAAAAATCATATTGGATCTTGGAGCAGTCACGGAAAAAATAACCCAACAACTACGGAATCGATCAATTTTAGAGTATCTTATTAAGTGGAAGAACTTACATGCTTAAGATTCCACATGGGAGCATGAGAATTTTATATAGAAGCATCTAAAACTACCCAAGTGTTGAGGACAACACTTTTTTGAAGGAGAGGGGCATGTTAGGTCCCTATAATATTACTGTAGCCCCACATTCTTATTTTTTCCCCATGTAACCCTCATATTTTTATTGTTTTGCCCCATAGAAACCAACTATTCCTATTTTTGTGCCCTTACATTATTATTATTATGTAGTCCCTGATTATATTATGACCCTTTAGACACCTATATATACCAAGAAGGTCTAGTCATTTGTATCATCCAATAATTGTTCATTTATGTGATGTAAAAGGAGGTTTCCCCCTCAAAGAGGCTTACTTTCAAGTCATTGATCTATCTTGTGTTTTGTTTTGTGATATGATTACATAAAAATAAATAACCTCATATCAACATTTCCAATTCCTTTTCATAAATTTCTTCCCACTTCCCTAAGTTTGTATAAGAAAGTCTTGTAATGTTATAAGATATCCCAGATTTGATAAAAAGTCATAGGTTGGATATTTTCTCTACATATAGGCTAAGGAAAATAATAAGAGGCATCCTAACACTCATATTATCTCATCAGTATGCCTCACTGATTAGGGTTTCCTCTAGCATTCATCATTTTATTTTAGTAACAACTCAAAATTCCTTGTCTTTCTATCGTAGGCACCATCAAAAATGTTTCCTTCACCATCACCAACTCCTCCTTGAATTAATGAGCTCCTTGGTGTTTCAAAATATTATTACGATGATAACGAATAGTTTCTATGAATACTATTGGAGACTACACAAACTTGTTGCAACCTACCTAAACCTTACCCGTCCAAGCCCCCAAAAGTCTTGAAAAAATAAATGCATGCTACAAATTTCTACATCTCTATAAGATACATTTGCTATCAAGATGCATCCTCCAACTAACCCTAAATAGTTATAAGACCTCTTGTAGACTACTATAGGATCACCTACTCAATAACAACATGATGAGATCACTTGTAGAAGCATTAGAGTAACCTATAAAAGCATAACAAAGTAAGGTACCAGGTATGAGAATCTCCTAAAATTATCCTTTGAACTTATGCAAGGAATTAGAAATTGTTATAAGTACAAAATGTGTTTGAGTATATAGCTAAAAAAATTGGAAAAACATTTCGGTCAAATATGACATGAAACTTCACTTTTTTTCCAAATCCTCCATATGCATGAGGACAAGTCATACAAAAACAAATAATATTTGAAAAGTAAGTTGTAGTCACTTCCTAATGGCAAGAAGAAGTAGGGTATGAGTATACTAAGGATGAGAAGAAGTGGGTGGGGGATAGCTCAACCATTACACATTGAGCCTCCTCTGATCACCTGCCGACACCAATTCCACTTATACATAGGATCATTACAAGCTTGACACTTCATGTTTTGCATGAAATAGTGTTTAAAAACCCTTGATGAGCTCTACTGCCACTATAAGAGTAAATTATAGGTATTGGGCTCAAAATATTGTTTTTTATAGGAACAAGCCTGTAACCTGCTACAAGAGACACAGGTTTTGCTACAAGATACTAAATTTCACCCAAAACACTGATAGGGGTCTCAATTAAACAAAAAAATGAAGGTCTCCTCAAGGAATAAGTAATTCCAACATTTATCCACTCCCTTTCTCACATTTGGCATAAGGTTTGATGGTCAATTGCTTCAATTTATTAGCCAGTTTTTGTGTTAAAGAGTGTAAATTAAATAGGGGAATAGTAAGTCAAATTCCGTATCCTCAGACTTCAAGTATGCAACGTGATTTAGAGAATGAGGTGATATGTTTTTGTTGAAAAAATTATTAAAGGATTGTGCATTTTTCCTAGATACAGTATCCACTGTTTCTAGATGGAGACCCTAACTCGTGTAGCAATACAGAAACAAGTATTCACTTTTAAAAATTTCCTATCCAAATTTGTGAATAATCGTGGCATACAATGGGAGGGGGATTCAACAAGAGAGAACCCATAGACACAACTCAAATTCATTAAAATAATAAGGTCATGGATATCATAGAAAATTGTCATTGGCTAGGGTTCTTTGAGAAATTGAAAGATTATGATGATGAAATTGGCCTAGAATTTGTTTTAAACCTTCAACGCCTTGAGGGTTAGTCTCTACAATTAAAGGATTGATCATATACATTAATGAGGACTTGATCAATAGGGTCACTACCCTTATGAAGGGAATTTAATGGAGTAGAGAAGAGAAACATGAGGATTTTTTCTCTCTGATTGGTAACCAGATGAAGATAAAATTGGGATAATAAGGAAATCCTACGAAACCCCTAGGATGAAATATTATATCATATCCTCAAATATTTTTTTGTGAAGGAATATTAAGCATAGTCTATTCTTATAATTTTAGGCTCTTGCATCAAGTAAGATTCCAAGTTAACATGCTGTTGTAGTGACTACAACCACCCTCCAAAATTTTGGCCTACACCAATTTTGGAGCCTCCCTTGAAGAGTTTCACTTGATGACTACACACACTTGGGTTCACTTCATGAGCTCATGTGAGTCTTTACATCCACCTCGCTTGTTAATTGCATTCAAGTCTCTGCATGTTGATGTCTAAGTCATGCTTGTGACCATTTTGGTTATGCTCAAAGTCTTCGCTTTGTATGTGCTTGTTGTGTTTGCTATGAAAGCATCTATCACACTCACACATGGAGTCACCTTCACTATCGTGCAAGTGTCATATCGATCAATGAATGATCAATCATGAGTGTCGCGCTTGTCACATACACCATCGGTCACTATTGTTGAACATGTGTGTCGAGATGGTTTGGTCATTTTGTCGTCAAGTCATGCGAGTGTGTGTTTGTATGATCACCTATGCATATTTCGATTGCTCATGCACTTAGCCATTTTTGCTGAAGGTTCTGACGAACATAATCTCCTCTAATAGCCAGACCATCACCCTGCCATCGACTTGATCGACTGTCAACCAGAACAACACAAAAGCACCAAGCTAGTCTTTTCAAGTTGCATTGCCTGCAAGAAATTTAATCATCTCTCATGTTAGCCACCCAGAAAGTCGGAACCAACAGTGTTAGGGTCCCACCCTAACCTCCTTATCTATGTAATGGGACCACGTCATAGTCAAGAGTCAATAAAGCCCATATTAATAATTGTAAGTGGTTAATCCACAATTAATAACGGAACCACAGTTAGTTGCAA
>APFE031245719.1:41805-88723 GCA_000404065.3 Pinus taeda
ATAAAATCATTGCTATTCTGTGTTCTGGGTATCTTTTCTTCGCATATTCTGTGTTCTGGGTATCTTTTCTTCGTATATTCTATATTTGGGTATCATTTGCAGGTTAAGAGCATAACAAGTGGTATCAGAGCACTTTCCAGGGCCGGTGGGATCTCCGTTTCGTAGCAATTTTTTTTTTTGGCTAGAGACGTGTTCCAGCATCTTTAAACCACGGGATCTTTCGTTGAGCGCATAAATCTGTAGATTTGGGGAGGCATGCACACAGGAAATATAAGAGGTGGTCACGTCTGTTGGAATCCCTTGTAACCCCTATGGGTACCCCTTCGAGTAGTAGCGCATTAGATAGAATCGCGCACGGACTATCTTCCACGTACCCTCTGGGTATATCGGAAGCCCCCTAGGCTCCTTTGAAACCTTGCCATAGATAAACTGTCGGCCGTCTTGTGGTTACAGTACACCGAGAACAACACTCGGAGAGATTAATCGCCTGTACGATAGGGTAGTCAAGTTGTATGGCTAAGGGTACGGTCGATCCTCCTTAGTTAGAGCCCTGAAACATTGGGCCGAGTACTACTGCCAGACCCTTATGTATATCGCGATCTGTAGCACCTGACACTCCTCAAGACCATAGTTCCCTTTTCTATAGGGGGATAACACATCATTTATTCCAGATCCGTTGGTGCAAAGGAGTGCAACCACAGAAGAAATCAGTCATTCAGATCTATTAAGATCCAACAGATCCGCAACATCAGTCTATTCCGCTGCTAGATCCGCCATTCAGATCTCTCAGATCCACTAGGTCGGAGTTGTGGAGAAGGGTTCCTGTACCGGGATATAATTTTCGCAGGAATTTTGGCCGTAGTGACATTTTGAGGATTTGACAACTGCTGTATTGATCAGGAAGGAGTAAAACTCCGTTTGGAGTTTTCTGAAAAAAAAAAAACCTGGCGGTCCCCATTTTTCATCAAGTGCATCAAACCCTTGGATTCTCCCTTGATATGGACAAGGGTGCATCTAGGAGGCTCCAGAAGCTCCCACAACAAGGGCAAGGGACCTTTTGGGGACTTTTTCCCTATCATTGTGCCTATGACTCTGGGATTTGTGCCAATTTTTTAGGCCCAGAGCCTAGGTCACTACCCAAAACTCAATGACACCTTCAAAAATGAATTTACACAACATAACAATGATAAATTTTCAAAAACATTTACAAGGATTAGACTGGAGCCCTACTAGCCATGATAGGAATTTCGTCAAACATATTGCAAATATGAAATCTACAAGTCTTAATAGTAGAGTTGAGCATAGGGATATCATACTTATCTGAGATTCTCTATGAGGCATTGTTTCATTATTACATTAGCTTCATTAATATCTATTAGGTCACAAGTTCATTGTTCATTCAATTACAAGTAAAATCATGATGAGAGCCATACATAGCCACTATCATAATACATGTTCATAACTAGCATAATTACAACAAAAATACCAAGGAAACAATAACCATATAATCCACATATAAACCAGTATAATATTCATGAATTAACAAGGAGAAATAACTGCATATTAATGATGCAAAGGTGAACCAGGTTTGGGACTTCCACGAACCTCCTGACAATATATTAGCTGAACCAAATCTTTCTTTCAACCAATCACCCCCATGTCATATTCCAAGCTTGAATGTGAGACTTAAAACCAAACTCAAGCAGGGCTTCTCGAGGCTACACCACCTCACCCTCATCAATAGAACCAAGCTTTACCACAATCCATCTTGGATCACTAGGCCATACAACAAGTATCGATGCCACCAGATTTCTCCACCTACACTGTGAGGAATTTCCCTACCTCCTAGTCTCTAGGATTTATGCAATCCACACCTGATCACTAGGCCCTAACTGAGACTCTACCCTCCAGGCTTTACCATATATCCTTTCATTCACTAGCAAGGATTCCTAGGTGTAATCAAGGGAAACCACCTCTAGGATTTACCATATATCCCACAATTATTTGGTTGATGATTCCTAGGAACACAATACCTGGCTTTACCGCAACCCACATTTCAGTTCAGAGGTCACTAGGTTATTGGATTTACAGCAATCCATAGTCCAGCTCAGGGATCACTAGGTTATTTTTCCTTTCTTTCGAAGATCCACCTCACTCAGCTTCAAATCCATTTGATAAACAACTTAACCAAAACATGAGAACACACCATGTTTATCCAGAAATAGCAAGGCTAGGCTGAAAACATTGTCACACTTGGAAAACCTATGCCATGATAGCAAAAAACTACATGCAATACCATGCATGTCAAATCTAGCAAGGAAATAACACATGCAAATAGATGACTACAAAGAATCCTATTATAGCTTCTTGATCATTCTCTTCCTTCCTCTTTCCTTCTTTTCCCTTATTGATCCAATGACAAAGTGCTCCAAGAAAAATTTGTGTTCAAGAGTGAGAGAGAGAGAGAAAGAATAATGAGATAACTCCAAAACTGAACTGACAAATGCTTACACTGACCAAGCTTGCCCACTAATCCTTGGAAGCCTTTTTATCAATGAGGCCTCTATTTTATTCATTTTCCATTATTTTCCTTCATCTTCCTCCTCACATGCAACCCGTGACCTTTCACCTTCCTTTTCTCTTAATTTCCGTTATTTCATAAATAAATGTGCCAAAAATGCCATTTTGTCTTTCCAAAGACTTTTCCATTGCCTTGTCAATTTCCTTAGCCATAATAAATCGTAGTGACACCCACTAAGATGTTTTACCCACCATTCAACTTGGAATATGTGTCCCATGACCATGGTATTATATAATTTTACATGGATTTTTAACCAAGGTTGTTACATGGGGATAATATTGTTGTATGATAGTATTGGTGTAGTTGATATATGCCTATTTGCAAGAAAATAATTTGAAGAAATGTGTTAAAGGTGTTTTATTACAATTTGCATATAGACTATTTGCTAAAATACCTCAAAGACAAAAATCAAAAGTTGCATGCTTGAGTGGTATATTTCAGTTAGAATGCTACACATGGAATTAGAGCAATGTTTCTGATTTGATTTCATACAAAATGTTTGAAAAAATGTATACTAGAAAGATACTACTAATTCTGTATACAAAGTATTTGAAGAAAGGTTTACCTATATTTTTTTTTACGAAATGCATGATAGATGAAAATGGTGTTTTTACAAATGCGATTAGTATAAATTTAGTAGGGCTATGTGAAAAAGTGGTATCAGAGCTTATTATCAAGGTAGTAAAAGGAAAAATAAAAAATTTGGGTGCCCCATAACCTCTACCAAAGTCATTGAGGGAATTGGGTATGTTATAAAAAATCTCAAGAAGATTTGAAACTTAGTCAATCATCGAGTCTGTCCAATCTTGAATGACTTGTATCTTGGCTATATCCACATGCACACCTTTCTCATCAATAATGTATCATAGATATTGGACCTTTTCCATGCCAAAGGAGCATTTTTCTAAGTTAGCACATAGCTTGTGTTGTCATAGTGTGTGAAGGACCTATTGAATATGCTACAAGTGTTCTTCCAAACTCTTGCTAAAGATGAGAATATCATCTAGATATACAACCATGAAATATTTAGTGAAAGGACACAATATATCATTCATAAATCTCATGAAATTTGTTGGGGCATTTGTCAATCCAAAGTGCATGACCAACCATTCAAAAATACCCTCCTTGGACTTCAAAATAGTCTTCCACACATTAGTTGGTTCTATTGGGACTTGGGGATAGCTAGACTTCAAATCAATATTAATGAAGTATTTGACTCCCTTAAATTGGCCAGAAAGATCAACAAACTGAGGAATCTTGTACAGGTTCTTGATTGTTATTTTGTTCAAGGCCTCATAATGTATGCAAAGTTGTCAGGTCCCATAATTATTTTGCATGAGTATAATTGGGATTCCATAGGATGAGGAGCTTGGTTGCATGTGCCATTTTTGTAGTAGCTCATGGATCTATCACTTAATTTCCCCATTTTCTAGAATTAAGTGGTGCTATATTGGCCCATTGGGTAGGGGTGCACCTAGGGTCTAATCAATTGAATTCTAGACCTTACAATGCAGAGGTAAGCCCATGGGTGAGGAGAATATATCTCTGTACTTTTCCATGAACTTATCCACTTTCCTTTGCTACATGGAGGAGCCCTTTGTTGAGGGCATGCATGTGGCCATAATATTATGCTTACTTTGAGATTGAATCAAGAAGAAGACAAATTTTCCATTGTGAGAGATGAGCTTATCACATTTCTTAGAAAATCTCAAAGAAATGGCAGTGGGCAGGGTCACCTCTAGTATCATGTATAGTTGTATGCCCAAAGTAATAATAACACTATGAGGTCTACACTCATATGCATCGTGTTGTTTCCACAAGTATGGTTGGCCTAATAGAACATCAAAAAAAGCAAAGGGAGAAACATTAAACAATAGCTCATCCCTGAAAGGCTTGATGTTGTATGGAAGGCGACACTGTCTCCTAATGTGAAAATATCGCCCTTAGTGGACCCACCCTATGGTGTATGGTTGTAGGTTGAAATAAGGTTATTTTGAGCCCCACTATCAACAATGAAGCATAGTGGAGCATCCTTCACCCATATTTGTGAGTGAAAGAGGTGCCCACCTTCCTCTAGAGAATTTTCATCTATTTGTCCTTCAAATATAGGAATATCTAAATTAACTTGTACCTTAAAGCAGGAGGTGCCTCCAAAGTGGTGGGTTGATAAAAATGTGTTTTCTATTGGCATATGTTGAAGGATCTAGGAAAAATTATCCATCATCTTATTCCTTTCTCACCCAAGGGCTTCTTCAAGCAACCATTTAATAGGATATATTGTTCTCTCATCTTTATTTTCCTTTGCCATTGGAGGATGTCATGGTCGACGAAGATGATCTTGCAAGGGATCAAGTAACTCGATGTAACACCCTCCTCACATATCTACTCAAGTAACCAACTAACTGAGGTAATCATGTGATGAGAAGTTACTATGATATGACTCGACCTCCTAAGCCATGTTAAGGAAGTGGAAATGACGAAAACACACCATACATACCTTCCACATCAGCAACGAGACTCCTAAGAACCATCTCAATATTTCGGGCAACCTGTCCCTGGGTCCCATTGAGGTTTTAGACCACTTAATCCCCGAACGCTCACTTTTTATGGGCCTAACAACGTCCAAAAGGCTCCAAACACTCTCATGACAAAGCATGCCAATGTCCAAGGACTATTTTGCTCAGTTTTGTGCCAACATCCCCAAGATTTGAGCCACTTTTTCAGGCATAGAGCCCAAGTCACTATCTAGAATTGAATGACACCTTCATAATAGAAAGATAACAAGGAAACAATGATATAAATGCAAATACTTGAACAAGCCCTTGACTAGACCCCTACTAGCGATGGCAAAATTTTTGTCAAACATATCACAAATATGTAATCTACATGTGTAAACAACAAATTTAAGCATATGGGTCTCATACTCAGCTGAGAATTGCTAGGAGCATTGATGCCTCAACACATTAGTTGTAGTGTCATCCATTAGGGCATAGATACATTGTCCATCCATTTCCAACTAAAAATATGATGAGATCCATACATAGCTACTATCATAAAACATCTACATAACCACCATAATAGCAACAAAAATACCAAGGAAATCATAGCCTTATAATCCACATATAAACCAATATAATACTGATATAAATACAAGAAGAAATAACCTTATATTGATGATGCAAAATCCAAATCTAGGATGGCACTACCATGTTCCACCCGACCATAGAATGGCTGAGCCAAATCTCTGTTTATTCATTCACCCCCATGCCATCTTTGAAGCATGAATCTGGGATCTCATAAAACACATCAATCAAAAACCATCTAGGGCTTCTAAAGGCCATCCACCTCAACCCAACGAAAAGTGATTCCACCTCACGGTTGGACATAACAAAACCATCACCAAATTCATCTCTACCCAAGCCTTCCAGGGCTTTAGAGAATTTGTTCCAACAAAGGCTTTGAAGACTGGTAACTAAACCCACAGTTGTCACCAACCTTCTAGAGTGTTTATCCAACCAAGGCTTCTAGGACTAGTAACTCAACCCACCAAAGGCTTCCAGAGTATTTGTCCAACCAAGGCTTCCAGGACTAGTAACTCAACCCAAGTTGTTACAGGGCTTCCAGAGTGTTTGTCCAACCAAGCCTTCTAGGAACCAATAACTCAACCCAAGCTAAAGGAAACATGAGAACCAACCAAGAAACAAAGAAATAATCCACAACTCCATGGGTATCCAGGAAATGGAAAGGCTATGAAAAACCATTATCAATCCAGGAAATCCTCCATGACAGTGACAGACCATGACCAATAAACCATATGCATATGTCATGCATGCCGATACTAGTGAGGAAAACATAAATGCAACTTGGTACTTGCGAGCAAAACCTTTTGTAGCTATTGATCTCGATGTCCTCTTACGTTTTCCTTCTCTTCCTTTTTATTCTTGCTCCAAAACTCCAAGTATGCCACACTCCTCCAAGAGTGCTCCAATAAACTCTAAGTGTCTAAGAGTATGAGAGAGAGAGAGAATAGAGAGAAAGCTCCAAAATTGAACTGCTAAAAAAAAAAAAAAAAAAAAAAAAAAAAAAAGAAGAAGAAGAAGAAGAAGAAGAAGAAGAACTGATCCTCATAAACTTTTTTATTAATGAGGCTCTATTTTCTTCATTTTCCATTATTTTCTTTCATTTTCCTCCTCACATGCAACCTATGACCTTTCACCTTCATTTTCTTTTAATTTCCATTATTCTCATAAATAAATGTGCCAACAATGTTATTTTGCCTTTCCAAAGCCTTAGCCATTGTCTTTGTCAATTTCCTTAGCCATTAATCAACCACAAGTGATGCCCATCACTATAATTTTTGCCAAGCTATGCTCAGCTTGGAATAAGTGTCCCATCAATCGTGGTTATTATTTTGTGTTTATTAACTTTTATTACATGGAATTTTCACTAGGGCTATTACATTCGAGTCTTAACTCCTTATAAGCTTGTTGGAGACAAGCACATACAAATAGATAAAGAATATGTTGCTTTGATGCTATTGATATAGATGTATGAAGGGAATGAAGATATACATTTTTATAAACATAGAGATACAGTGAAACTTGAATTCTATTAATAAATGGAAAATGTTGAAATTGTATACATGCAGAATGAAAAAAATCTAGCTTAAATGATAGTAACTTATCTCTGAAAAAGGATATGACTGCAACATGCATTTTCCCAATTATGTTACAATGAGGCTAGGAGACCTTTTTACCATAAATAATCAATGATAAACCCTAAACATCCAAAAACATATCCCTAAGAGATGAAGCATCAAAGGATTTTTTGAAGCATTGGGGTAAGTTGGAGTGTCAACTTTTGGGGGTCGTAAATTTTGCATATGATATTCATTTGGCATGAATAATAGCCAATTGGAAAGGTCTGTATGAGATATACATTTTCTAGCTTTTGATAAGGTATGATTTTTGTTGGCATATTTCCCCGAAAAATGTTATTTAGGGCTTTGAAACAAGTCCAAAAGTTTGGGACCTAAAAACTACCAAAATAAAAAATTGCATAGTAAGGTAGCGGAATAGGTGGGTGGCCACTAATATCCACCTAGATCATAAATAGACAAAAAAAACACCCTAATAGTCCACAAATTACATAAAAGGGAAATAAAATAAATGAGGACAAAGGTTAAAAATGGATACATAACATAACTCAAAACCTAAAATGTTCAAATCCCTAGTGGAACAAACAATTTTTTTGGTACATTATTGCAACAAGAATTAGGAAAAAACACTACTATGGATTACAAATAGTCCAAGAAGAAAATTATGGGTATTTTTATAAATTAAACTCTAGATTACTACACGTTCATATGTCATTCTTAAATATTTGAAAAATAAAAATGGAAACATACAGAGACATAATACACATAGTATAACTAAAAGTGAAAGCCCACAGACGAAGGTACTAAGGTCTTCGTCTAAGGTTTGGTTTGGGTATTTATATTGATATCTTGTTTGTGTTTTGGGTATTTATATTTGTGTCACCCAAATCAAAATTCTCCTGCAAATGATAGGTTGCTCGGTTATTCTCTAATATAATAAAAAGGGTCTGCCAAGTTGTTGAAGAGATTCATCAACTTTTTTTCTCGGGATTCATCTCTACTTCTCCATTCCCATTTAGTGTAACACATTATCTGCTTGGTTATATGATCTATGGATTCGATATCTTTGGATCGTATGTGATGTTTAAAAAGTATTTTGATTTTATCCAATGAAAAATTATTCATGTTTAGTTATTATATCTGCCATATCTATGGTATAGTTATTATATCTGCTATAGCTATGGTATAATGTATTTAGTTTTGTTTTTGATTAAGTGTTAGTTTTTTACAAAATATTTATGACTTTTATTTATCATTTAATATTAAGAATTCAATTTTTATTATTTTTATTATTATTGAAAATTTTCTTACTCTATAAGGTGATTGGTTGGGGGTCTTATTATAAGTTGTTTTAGTAATTTCCAATTCTTATTAGTTATTTATTTTTTATTTCTAGTTTTTATTTTTTTATTTAATTAACTTTTTTTTTTTTTTTTTTATTTTTTTTATTTTTTTATTTTATTTTTTTCTGTTATTTCTATTTTCATGAATTATATTTTTTTTACAATATTTCCAATTTAAGTGACTTATTATTATATTAAAACATATTTTAATAAATTTAATTATACACAATGATTGAATATATATTATAATAATATTATTATATATATTATATATATTATATATTATATATAATATATATATATTAATATATATATATATATAAACACAACACATATATATATGTATTTTAATATAAACAATATTAGTTTATCATATTTCTTAATTTTTTGGTGATGGCATTCACAATATAATATTTTATTAGTTGTTTTAATTTTGTGTTGTAATCTTTTGTCTTTGTTATTTTTTTGTTTCATTAAAATATATTTAAGCTAAGCAACACATACTAGCTCCTATATAACCCATGTTTATTCTTACAACATATCATATTTTAGTTTTTTAAATATAAATTTTTTGGGAGCGATTTCTCTTTTCTTTTTTAAAATGTTAATTTTTTTTTAAATGCTAAATCCATAGAATACTTAGTGTCAATTACTTCAAAGCAATTTTTACTAATAGTGACAATTTTTGGAATCAAATTCATGTTTGTTTAGTATGTTTTCTTTGGTAAAAGGGATAACTGAGTTGGATTTATATATATTTTAATATTATTCTATTCTTAATCAAACCTAAGAGACTTAATGTAATTTATAAATAGTAATATTGAAATTTGTATTCTTATAATGATTTATTTATGGGTTTCAAACATCCTTGATATCATATTTCTAAGTGTAAATTCAAATGAAACTTAAATATTTTCTTATCAATTAAAAAAAAAGAAAATTGAAATGTAATAACTTAATGTATTCTTATAAAGAAAAGACTTACTAAATCCAAAAGAATGTAAGTCACTTTCATAATAAAGTTGAAAATTCCATTAACAAGAGGAAACCATAAATGAATTTATGAAAAACATAATGAAGATAACAAAAAATAAATAAAATGAACAAATGTTTAGATTAAGTAGGCATGCCTTCACCTACTTAACATTTTTACATTTATTATAATATATATAAAATTAGGGTTTATAAAAAATCAAAAGCTGGGTGTTCTCTATTAATGCAACTCAATGAGATTAGGGTTTATAGCATTTGGGTTTAATATTAGAGTTTATTTGTATTAGGATTTATAAATTTGGTTGATGTATGTTTATAAGTGTGGTTGATATATGTCTATTGGCATACATCAACCACATCTATTAATGTGGTTGTTCTAGTTATAAAACATTTTTTTCTAGATTTGATGAAGTCAAGTATTTAGAAATATTTTTAGACCAAATGAAGATCTAAGTAATTTTAGTATTTTATTAATTTTGTGGGAGGAAAGGGTAAAAAATAATGGTTAATGAACTTTATTTGGGCAATTAACTAAAAAATAATGAGTTAATAAAAAACCCATAAATAAAAGATTTATCAGATTATTTCCATGTGACTGGGTAAAATGGTTAAAAATAATTGATATTTAAATGATTTATGAAATTATTTTTAGTTGAAAGGCGAAAATAGTTGGAAATAATTCATAAATAATGATTTAATAAATTATCTTCATGAGTGTTTTGAAATAATTAATTAATAAATGATTTATTAAGTTGTTTCTAGGAGAAAAAATAAAATCAGTGAAAATTATAATATTATCTTCATATAAATGGGTAACATTATGGGAATAACATAAAATTAATAACTTTATGAGTTGTTCTCATGTAGATGGGTAAATTAATGAAAATAACTTAGAAAAAGTGGTTCTTTAGGCTATTTCCTTAGGTGAACTAGGTTTTAATGTGTAAACCCCATATTAACATGGTGTATTTCAATCCACCTAGTGATTTTTTCTAGGTGATCACTTTTTGTGAGATAACAATAGGATAAAAAGGGATATTTTGAGAAGGTATTAAATCTAATGTTCAAAATTTGGTGGTTGAATGTGTAGTGTATCAAAAGAATAAGAAGAAATACTTAAGACCTTAGATCTCATACAACCACTAGTTATACTAAGTCCACATTGTGAATAGGTTTAAATGAATTTTATTTTAGTTTTTTACCCAAATATAAAGGAAAGAATTTCATCATGATAAGGCATGATTATGGTCTTTTAAATCCATGATTAAAATTTGGTGAGGTGAAAAATATACTATTTAATTTTCACATGAATGGGTGATTTGATATATTGATAAAAGGTTATAGGGAAGTCTTCGAACACATAATACATCATTGAAATGATTGAAATGATTGTTATATTCTTGAATTATTCTAGGCCCTACAACACTAAGAGATTCATCATCACTAAAAAATATAAATTTGGCATGATAATCAATAAGAGAAGAATAATGGCTTTATCCTTAGCAATATGAAAATGCTCCAAAATCAATCATCTACTTATCAAAGGAATAAATAGATGTTGCATTGAAGGAGAAACCAAAATCATAAAGTGCATGTCCATGTGAGAAAGTGTTATAAGAAGAAGAATCAAGATTGATGTTGTTCTTCTTCATTTCTACTTTTAAGCCCAGTCCGCTTAAAACATTTATACTTTAAATGACCATATTTTCCACAAAAGTTACGTTGTTTTTAGTGTTCTTACTCTTTTATTTTGGTCTTTTGTCACCACTGAGAGTGGAATCTAGCTAAAAGAATTTTGGACCGTTATTTTTCTTATTGTTGTGAAAATGTTTCTTCTTGTCATGCTTGGTTTTATCTTTTTTTAAGGCCACTAATAATTTTTTAGATGTATCTGTAGTGTTGATCACTTCAGGATGAAAAAGTATTGTCTTACTCTCTAATTAGATCAAACATGTCACTTTAGACTTTAGAATCATTTAATAATGGGTTATCCCCCCTTAACTTAAGCCCCTCATCACCTAGCCCTTAGCCCCCTTTCTAATTCATGGATTCCCAACCCTCCAAAATATCATGTTTTCCTCGTTTATAGCAGTGATGTATTTTACTAATAATAATGTTATTACATAATTACATAGCTTATCTTGCTAGCAGATGGCCCTTAGTGTTGTTGCAATCATACTACAAGGGTGTCGACTTTAATTGTCAAACTAAGGTTCATAACAACTTAATAGCGGGTAAGAACTATGTGTGCAGTATGTGCTTATCCTTTTCCTTCACCATGTTTTATATGGGTTAAAACCCTAAGATGAGATCTAGTTTCTCAAAGACCATACTAACTGCTCTATGCTACATGAAAAAATAAAAAATTGTAGGAAATGAACGGAAATAGAAAAACCTATGCTAACTCCAAGAAGAGGAGGAAAACCATATTAACTATGATGAAATAAAAGCATCTATATTCTACTATGCAATGAAAGAAAACTCATAACTCAAATAAAGCATGTAAATAACAAACCCTGACTTGCAAGAAAAAGACAATTTCTACAACAAACCATGTCAAGTAATCTAAGTTCTCTCTTTTCTTCTAAATTCCACCCTCAGGGTTCTAGGAATGTTGCAACATATTAATGAAGGTGAAACATGAGTTCGATGCATGTTTGGATGTGTTTTAGATGAAAAATCTATACTACTATAGGAGTCTTTGTTTTGTTATAGGAGATAGTCCATCTAGCGATGAAATGTACTAAGGACGTGATTTAAAAGCAAATGGAGTCTAATGAAGGCTAAGGAATGATAAATTACTAATTTCAATGTATTCATGTCAATGGTAGAATTTTTTATTCAGAAAATGAGTGGATACAGAGTCTCCTGTAGCTCTACAAAAATAGGGGACTATATAGTTACAACAAGCAATAATGATAAACAACAAATCAATATCAACAAATAAAGTGACTTCAAGTGCATGAAAAGAGATTCTAACTAAAAAATATAATAATTGTTAAATCCACCATATAGTGCTCAAATATTGTGCAAGAAAATATTGTTCATAAACAAACTAATTAACCATGCATAAAACAATACTCAGAAATAAATCTACGTAAATGCATAAAGGGAAATAATACAAAAGGGGTATTGAGCACCTAGGGTGGGTTGTAACCCAAGGAAGACCAAATCCCTAAGGAAAATATTATAAGAGAAAAACATATATTTCATTAACTTGAAAATTGCTTGTACATCAAAAATTGCAGAACTAAAACTCCTAAAGCTTTCTACTGTTAATGCTTCCACTAGCTTTGATTATCTGCTAGATACCTAATGGGAGACTTGAACCCTATATTTATAAAAGGTTAGTGAGGTGGGAGCTCCTTTAAAGGAGCACGTATTTCCCTCTAAAACTCCTAAAAAATAAGATCATTCTCCTTGAGTGACCTCACAACTACATAGAGGAGTATTTAGTGATCCAAGTGAGTTGAATTTGATACTCTTGTAGCAGGGGATAGGTCCCATAAATATATCTTACTTGATATCCTTGTGATTTGTTCCAAACCTTCTCAATATCTTGCATCATAATCACATTAGGCACATAAATCATGATAATCTCTTAAACCTTCCTAATAACTTATTTAAGCTAAGAAAATGCTATAAAGTGCAAAAGGGGAGGTCTAATACAACCTTTGTGTGCCTTGGAAATGTTATATGAGCCTTTTGTTTTACCTCATTGGGAGGCCCATGCTACCCCCTAGTGAAATTGTTGTTTTTCCTCCTTTCTTTGTTTTTCCCCAATCATTTCCCTGATGACCTATTTAATATCCCATGATGTGTTGGATGTGATCATGCCTGCTAAATAGAAACCTTCAATTTTCTCAATGTCTTGCGACTCCCTTGATTCTTAGTTTTGACTATGATGCTCCTACAAACCTAATAGTAGTGGAGGACTGAATTTATGTCCAATTCATTAGATTTCAATTCCTTGAATGATTCTCTTATATGGAAGAGTTTTGGCTAGTGCATATTGCAACCTATCAAGGGAACGATACTCTCTAATGTTCATGTTATATGGTAGTGTTTCCATCTCATTTGGGAATCTTGTGATCTCTCTTCTCCCAAAAATATAAAGGTATCCTTAAATTGGAAGGTGGTCTCCACTTGCCTTTGTTTTATACTTCCACCACTTTAATATCATCTACTAGGAATGCATGGGTGGAGGTGAGGATGGATGGATTGGGGTGTTCATCCTTAATCCAAAGTGGTTCCTTCAGTTAAGTCTCCATTTTTCTTTTTACATATTCAAACCTAATCTCTTCATGCCCTAGCTAAGATGTTAGGCCCATTAGTTATGTGTCACCCAAATATGGATATAGGTCTCATATGGTAATATGTGGAAGCACGAGGTTGTGAATGAAAAACTCAAAAAAGTTGGTTTTATCTTTTGTACTACACCAAAGGCAAAATTAAATGAATCCTTTGACATGTTGTAGAGGGAGAGATACTCTTTATGCAATCATTTTAATTTGAAATTGGAATCACTACTTCTTTAGGAGAAAGGAATAAGTTTTTGAGGGTTGCTTGCAAATAACTTCTTCCAAATAAAGGTGTGTCATGGTGCCCAAATTTTCTTCGATGGTTGCAATATGGTTTTCCTTCTCCTATAAAAATCCTTCTATTTTCTACAATTGAGCCTTAGACTGTTTGTTTTCTCTTTCCAAACAATCCCTTTTATTTACTTCATAAAATATGGGGAGTACGAGTTCCTCTCTCATTTTATTCATTTCATCTTCCATTTTACCAATATCTGCAAATCCCTTGGATTATGGAATTTGATTTCTTCAATGAGTCTCAACCGTCTCTTGCTCAACCTCAAGGAATAACCATGGTGCCAAGCGCAGGGAGCATTTTTTCTACCTCAATCTAAGAATATAAGGAACTAGATTCTCTTAGGCATGGTTGATCTATTGTTTTATCAACCTCTTATAGCTCTATTATTTGTTCATGTAGCTTTGTTGTTTGTTCCTATAGCTCTGTAGTTAATTCATGAACTTCTGTATTTTATTCATGTTGTTGAGAACATGATCCTTCTGATTGTATTTGAAGCTTCATTTCTTTAGTAGGTTTTGGTGTAACTCTTGTTTGTGACAATGGTTCCATTAGTTTTTTCTCTTCTACATTCTATGGCTTTACCTTCTTAGGTCTAGGGGTTTATTATAGGATTTTGAGAAAGAGGCTTTATTTTTCTAGTATATGACACTCTGGTAGATTTTTTCTGCAAAAGAAAGTAGGTGGTTGAATGGGTTTACTCACATTGGGTCTTTCTAGAGTGCTTAGTGTTCCTAATGTAGCAACTATTTTTTTTCTTCCTCCTCCAAATTCCCTTGCCCTCCTTTCTGTATCATAGGGCTATTGTTACATAGTATTTGTTACACCTCATGCACTTCCATACGAAATATCCTGATGTTCCTAAAACATGATTATTATGCGGTGTACTCATTCATATATGCAACTTAGATCTTCCCTAAGACATTGATTGGAAAATGCTTTGAGCTTCCCCTGAAGGAAATAGCTCTTAAACCTTATTTTGAGAATCATCGCTCTTATGAGACTAAAAATCGCAACAGTCACATGTTGTATTATACTTGACCCGCGATGGCATCACTATGTTTACTTATATACCCATGATGATCCAAAAAATGAAATTTTCCCAAAGAGGATGAGAAGCTTAGTGATTTAGAAGCTTCCAGAGTAGCAAGCTGGAGGTTGTTCGGCATAGACGAGGTCGAGTTCTCCCAACTTGGCCTCTTGGTATTATCCCTATGAGCTACCTCCTTGAGATGAGGTCCTACTACAATCTTCGGAGAGATCCTAACTCCCTTTCCCATCCTATATATTCATCTTCTCCCATTCCCAAATGGTTGGTCTTTGTCTATTTTCACCCTTATGCTCAAATTGTGCATATATGCTACTCATTTGGCTTGAAGAAGGAGCTCTTGGAGAGCCTAGCTTAGACATTCATTTAAGGAGAGCCTATTGAGATCAAGTCTTGGTTGTATTATTCCTCCTTTATTCTATTAATATGCAACTGCTGGTTCATTTTTCACAAATGTGTATGTTTATGTATCTGATTTGTCTTAATGCTCCTTGATCTGTTAAGTAGGTTACTTTTGAATATGTTATTTGTATTTCCATGCCTTGTTGTGTCTTGATCTCTTGTGTAGATGTATAAACGTTGTAAGAAGCAAGAACAATCTTGTGATGCAAGTGATTCAAGGTCTTCAACAAAGGACGACGTGATAGCATCAGAATGAGGTAGGCCATCTCCTTTGTCTCTCTTTTCAATTGTAACTTAGGAAGTGTCCAGTAGATTGTCACGTAGGTTGTTAGTCCCAATCATTGGTCTAGAGGGATCGTCTCTATCTGCAAAGAGGATTTACGTAGACAACAAAATGGCGACTCCACTAGGGAGGCTCTAACCCTTTCCATCCATTCCTTCAATCAGATCCTATGACTAGTTAGACCAACTGTCAATTTTTCAACTTGTCTGCATCAGTCTGGGTTTATACCATCACTAATCACTGCCTTAGATTGCTAAGTCTAGATTGTTTATTGGAATATTTTTTGTTTTTCATATATTCCTCGCCTATCACGAGTTTAGCTCTAACAGTTGCAATGGCATCACAATTTTTTACCTGTATAGTCGTGATAGAAAAAAAATTCTTCACTGTATGGTCATGCTAAAATCATCACTAGTTTTTCTATGCAAAGTAGTGATGATGATCCCAACCATCGCGGGTTTGACTATGAAAGGTAGCGATGATATCCCAATTATCATGGGTTTAGGTATATAAAGTAGCAATGATGATTGAATGTGAGAATTTTTAAGGTTTCTTACTAATAATATAGTGTGTCTTGGCCCCTAAGGTCTTTTCCTATCCTATATGCTTGGATTTGTCAGTTTTTTGATTGATTTTCATGATTAATTTACAAAATTTGTCTAATTGGCTTTGAAATGAAATCTGATTGAGTTCTAGGGTTTCTAGTCAATTGATCATCACTTGATGCTTGTTGGTGTCATTGAGATGTTTGTTTTTTTGATTGATTGAGTGTTGTTTTCTATGGAAATCATTGAAAACATCATTTTGCCTTTGTTTTAGCTTGTATTTCGAAATTTACTTTTCGTGAAAATGCATTAGATTAGTTGCATTGAAAATTTATTTTTTGAGATTCATCATTGAAAATAGATCACATTTTTCAGTGTTTAAAAGTTAAAGATTGTATTAGGTGCATCAAATCATTAAAAATAAAACAAAAGCACATTTCATATAAATGCATCTTAGTAAAGTCAAATTCGTTTTTCTTTCGAAAAAGTTGCATTTAGGATAGTGAAAAGTCAAAGTCATTTTTGCTTTTGGCATTGCATTTGGAAGATGAAAATGAAAGTTAGTGAAAGGCATTTTCGCATGACGTGTTTTGTTTGATGCGTTATTTATTGAAGTATTTTCCCTTGATTAGTCTAGCTTTCATTGAAACGAAAGTTTTCCTTTTCTCATATAGTTCCATCATAGGTGTTCAGGTGACATCGTTTTGAGCCTTAAAACTGAAACATAATTGAAAATAAACATTAAAGTTTACCTAAATTAACATAAGGAGAATTTTTAACTTAATGCCAATATCTAGAGGTATAGGCTAGAGATGTGTTCCAACGTCTTTAAACATAGCATTTTTCATTAACTGCTTGCAATATATCCTGGGAGTGAATCTCGTCCTAGTATGGAAGTATATAGAAGGTTCTCCAACACTTTCGGGTATATCGAAGGCACTTCAATATGATAAGTATATAGGGATGCTCTTATTGAACGATTATGCATTAGACAATGCTAACATAGACTTGTCCTCCCTGTACAATCGAGTATATATTGGGGGACCCCAGTAGGTTTCTATCTTTTAGCCACAGGTAACTGAGTCAGCCACCTTGTAAACATGATACACTGAATACAAAATTCAAGGAGATTGGTCATCAGATGTCAATTCCTTAGTTTCGGCTAGGGCGTATATTTCAGTTCATGGATACTTAGTAACCCCTTTTGCCTAGATTACCCCTTTTTGATTTATTTTTGCTAAATTTCTTAAATAAATTAATTGGCTATGGAACAACATCATTCCTATGGAAATACTCCTTACTAGATATTAGGTTGATACCAATGGAAACATTTCCCAAGTTTACTGGTCAAGAAAACCCCTCTGACGGGAGTCTTAGTCCTTTTCCTTCTTTTTCAAATATTGGTGCTCCCTATATGGAAACATTGTCCCTTCCTGGATTGAACATTAGTCTGCCAATTTGGTTATTTTAGACCCCGATGACTCTAAGTTTCCAAACTAGTTTTAAATTGATTTCTCCTCCACCTGAACAATATAAACCTCTTTTTGATCCTAAAGTTGACCCCTCACCTTCTTCGCCTATTTCTTCACCCTGCTCTTCCTCTTTGCTTGGTGAAATTTTGGATTCTAGTAACCAGGAAACTAAGACGAAGAAGAAGAGGACGAAGAAGAAGAATCAAAATAAGCAAGGGGGAAACCAAACAACTATTGTTCCCAATGCAACTAATGAAGAAAAATATTCCAAAAAGCCCCAAAAAGTAAAATTCCCTTGCATGTCATGTAAGGGTAACCACCTTCTTTAGAATTGTCATGGTATTCCCACGGTCTTAGAAGTGTGATATGCATGTTCACATTGACCTTTGTCATCAGTCTCTAGTGGTCATGTTGTGATAAACCTTCAACTGGTTACGGTAAATCCCATGGGAAAAATGTAAAAGCCAAATTTCCCTATGAGTTGTGTGAAGGTAATCATCCTATTCACCTTTGTCCTCTTATGGATGAAGCTTCCAAAGAGTTGGAAAACCTTACAACTTCTCAACCTCATCTTCCGGTTGGCTATCGAAAGTGTTCCCCTGATCCTTTACTAGTTGATTCAGTGATTGATCAAAATTCATCTTTGGTCAACCCCGTACTCTTTAAAAGTGAGTCTCGTGAGTCCATTATCAACTAGCCATTGGTTGAGAAAAAAATAGACCTGGCTCCAGCTTCATTTATCCGTACCTTTCCGGTAGAAAGTGAACCTTGTATTTCTCAGGTTCTTCTAGTTTCTTTAGTTTCAAACGAACTAGAGGGAAATCCTCCCATTACCAAGGTGCATGAGAGCATTTCTCCTATTCCCATTGAGAAAGAGGCCATCTCTCACATTCCTACAACACCCCCTCCAAGTAGTTTATTCACTTATTTTGATTGGAGTTGACTAGTAGGATATCGTCTTTTGTCCTATGTGCCTTTCCAAATTATAGTGCAGGCTTACCATTTGGATGTACCTAACACAATCATAGATAAGGGTGCATCTGTTAGTATTCTGTCCTCAACTTCTTGGCAAGATTTAGGTTCTCCTTAGCTTGTCCCCATCACCCATAATATTTTAGCTTTTAAGAGAGGAACCAGTTACCTATTACTTTGGGAGGAAAGATTGTCTATATAGATGTGATGGTTATCCAAGGCCCATTGGATGTTAATCTACTCCTTGGCTGTGGCTATGTTTATGTCATGGGAGATCTTGTATCTTCTCTCCTTTGAGTGATGTATTTCCCACATGAAGGAATCATTTTGATCATTGATTAACTTACATTCATTGGTCTTGAATCAACTCCCACTCAACCATCATCCCTAAATGGTTCTTTTGTGCAAGAGGTATCACCCCCACCATAGGTCAATTACGTGGCCACCTGTTCCATTCACACATCTACTGATGATCTAGTAGGTGATGTAGTACACCATGTACCGGGGACATTGGAGCTTGATTTTTCATTTGGATCCTTGGACATGTATCCCCTTCAGAGTGTTTTTCTCCCATATGATGAGAACCTCTTGGAATCCATGCCCTCTTTTGAGTTGTGCTAAAGGGTTTGGAGCAAATTTCCTTGTCTTGTGTCAAGCTTGTTAAAAAATGAAACAAGGACAATGGAGCAAAGTTCCTTGTCTTTTGTCAAGCTCCTTAAAAAATGAAACAATGGATATGAGGATAGTTCTTTTACTATGTCAACATCATTAAAAAATGAAAGAGGTCTTCATGATCATGGTTCTTTTCCTGTGTCAAGCTCATTAAAAAATGAAACAAAACCCATTCCAATTTGAGTCTTTGATTATATCTTGTAAAATCCCATTCGAAACTTTTACTTGATCTTGTAAGTGAACCTTCATTCCATCCACCTATTGGTAAACAACAGTCTACTTAGGTGAATGAAATGAAGCTTGGGGGGAATGTACCTTGAATTGATTCATTATGTTGGGGGCATGCAAACTTATCTCAAACATAGTTTATCTTCGTTTCAAGCTTGTGTAAAAGGGAAACCATATCCAAGCATAGTTTTTCTCATGTTTCAAGCTTTTGAAAAATGAAACCATCCTCGTGTATACTCAAGCATAGTTTCCAATGTTTCAATCTTGTGTAAAAATGAAATCATTCACACTTTACATATCGTGATAGTTGTTTTTCTCAGCCTATTTTTGCTAGATGAGCCTTGTTTTTTTCCATTCCATCATCACCATCTCTTTGGTCGATCATGCGCTTTCACTTGGTTGTTTTACCCTTGCGTGGGGAACATCTGTACGATGAGTGGTATTATTAGATAGCCTCTTGACCTTGATGTGTTTTGAGAAGTTCCATCATGATCTGAACTAGTTGCTATCCTTTTATACCACTCATTCCTCTAGGTGGAGTCATTTTTAAGCACTTTTTTTACTCTCGAAACATGAAATATCGTGGAGTACTTTTCTTTTCAAACTCATTAAATTAAATGAATTAACATTGTCTCAGTATATGTTTACCCCTTTTTTGGGCTAAGATTGATTAGTTATGAAAAAGGTACACCTTGGTCGAGATGGTCAAGAGATTCTCTCGAATATTGTTTTCTACCTTTTTGGGTTTGAGAGACAAATTATGAAAAGGGACATGATGGAGTTTTATTTTTAAGCTCTTTTTCAAACTCTCTAAGTATGAAAAAGTTTTCGATTTATTCTTGCATTGGACTCATTAAAATTTTACGATGAAAGACTCGTCGGCATGATGAGACCAAGTTTCTCCTTCCTAGGACTCGTCAAACTTACTAGGATGGATTCATCTAAAGGGTGAACTTATCGACAAGCATATGGTATCCTCTTCAAGCTTGTGTAAAAATAAAGAGGTACATTCTAGAAATAGTGGGTAAAAATGAAAATGAAACATCCTTTATATAGATAGCATGTCACTCTTGAACATGACACTCTTCTGCTTTCATGTCGAGTTTGGGATATCCTCACTTAGTCACTTATCCTCCTAGGTTTGGGTGATCCATTTTTTCCTCTCATCTAGCTACTCCAGTTGTCATCATGACCTTTAGTCCTATGTTGAGTCAAATGCTGCCACACTCCTGAGTCGTGTTGCCAATGTTCAAGAGAAGTCCTATCTACAATTATTTACCTATACATTGTCTGACCCATTGTTACAGTATTGGATCCTATTCATTTCATTCCACTTTATTCCTTGTTTTGTGTGAATGATGGGGGATTCATGATGGTCCTCCTTCAATGGGTCACTTCCTATCAACTTCAACTCATTATATGGGAAGACGACTTAGAAACTTCCTTTCAGTACCTTAGAGCTTGCATGCCTTAATGGCAAGTTTTTCACATCCAATGATAGGTTTCCATCATTGGACTTTGATCAGATGATTCCATGAGTGTTGTACTTCAGCTTCATTATCACAGCCATGGATTTCACTATTTTACCTTGAGATCAATTGTCATCACTAGTGGTTTCTCTCGTTCCTATTAACGGCCCACATCATTGGACGATAATCAGGTGGTTTTCTTGCATTTTTGACTTCAACACATTCATTCACATGTTAGAATTTGTACTTTGATCGAGTTGAGATGGAATGCAAGACCCTGAGTCTTGTCTGATATGACCTAGGTTGCATGGAGTTATGTGGTATTCATGATTGTACACATGTTTTTGTTATACGATGGTTGTGACCATACCATGGGACTTTACATTTATGATGATCATTCTGTATCGAATGTCTATGTCCATACCTTGGATCTTAGATTTATAGATGATCGTTCTCATTTGGATGGCTACACCCATACCATGGATCCTTTCATATAGTCCTTATCATCCGAATGGTTGCATCCATACCATGGATTCATGTTTTGATATCAGATATGTATATGTATATGTGTCCTTGATTTGTAGGTCTCCTGACAAAGTTTGTCCTCATCCTTGCGAAATCTCATAAAGCATCTCAGCCATCACACCCCTTTCTGCATTCATGCTTTAGGGGGCATCTGTTAGATAGTATTTTGTTACACCTCCTACACTTCCCTATGACATACCCATAAGTGCCCGAAACATCACCATTATGCAATGTACTCATTCATATCTACAGCTCAGATCCTCCCTAAGACATTGATTATAAAATGCCTTGAGCTTCCCCTGAAGGAAATAGCTCTTAGACCCTAATTTGAGAATCATCGCTCTTATGAGACTAAAAACCGCGATGGTCATTTGTTGTATTATACTTGACCCGTGATGGCATCACTTTGTTTACTTGTATACCCACGATGATCCTAAAAAGGCAATTTTCCCAAAGAGGATGACAAGCATCGTGATCTAGAAGTTTCCAGAGCCTCTTGGTATTATCCGTATGGGATACCTACTTGAGATGAGGGCCTACTCCTATATTTGAAGAGATCCTAACTCCATTTCCCAGCCTATATATTCATCCTCTCCCATTCCCAAGTGGTTGGTCTTTGTCTATTTGCACCCTTATGCTAAGAGTGTTTGGAGAGCCTAGCTTGGACTTGGACATTCATTCAAGGAGAGCCTATTGACATCAAGGCTTGGCTGTATGCTTCCTCCTTTATTCTATTAATCTACATCTGTTGGTTCATTTTCCACAAATGTGTATTCTTATGTATCATTTGTCTTAATGCTCCTCGATTTGCTAAGTAGGTTACTTTTGAATATGCTATTTGTATTTGCATGCCTTGTTGTACCTTTATCTCTTGTGCAGGTGTATAAACGTTGTGAGTAGTTGGAATGAGCCCGTGACACAACTAATTCAAGGTCTTCAACAAAGGACGACATGATAGCATTAGTATGAGGTAGGCCATCTTCTTTGTCTATCTTTTCAATTGTAACTTAGGAAAGTGTCTAGTAGATTGTCACATAGCTTTCTAGTCCCACTTAGTGGGCTAGAGGGATCGTCTCTATCCATAGAGAGGATTTACCTCGAAAACATCTATATACTTCCTTTTTCTCTCTTTTTAGTTGGCCTTCCTTATGGTTTTACAGATTCTTTCTAACGTTTCATTGATCCATCTTAAGGATTTGTTATCGCTGTATATAATTTTTCCACTCGGACTACCAATTCAGCCCAAGCCCTTGTCTCTACCAATTCTAATGTATCTAGCCTTACCTCAACAAGCTCTACCTCAACCAACTCTTTTTGTGGCTCTAATAATTTTGTCTCACTCAACTCTACCTTTGGTTCTGCTAATTTGGCTTGGGCCTCTAAGAAGGCTTGCCTATCCATCTTGACAAAACATATCCAGAGGATAGGGTTTTCAAGTTGTTCTAAGGCATCCATTACTATCAACCTTATGAGACCATGATAACCAAATTAATTTGTTTCCCTCATTCACTTTTATTCTCACCACTTTCATGGATTGGAGGAGAAAATGTGGGATACTAAGCCTCTCATGAATATGCATGTGTTGATGATGTTTGACCCACCTACATTAAGGGGATCACCCCAATATGAAGCACCAACTAGACCTCACACCTTTGGTGTGGGAGTCCCATCCGGTATGATGGCCCAATTTCTATTGTCTTAAGGATTTGCCTCAACTCTTGCTTGCAGCACATGAGAGTGGTTCGCTTCGTCTTTGAGAAGTGGGGTTCGCGTGCCTGGTGGGTGTAAGTGTCACTTGTGTCAATGATTCTTTCATTATTGAGGGAGAGGGTGAGAGTGTGTTCCAGTTCAATTCGGAGTAGTCCCAACACTACTAGGAACACACAACAGAACAGGACATGCACAACTTCTGGTGGAGAAGTCCACACGGATGCAGAAGTCACAACATACAAGGTGAGATAACATGTACAACACTCACAGAGAAACCTGAATGAGTGCAACGGTTGTTACATCAAGCTTCATGTGAAAAGTTTGTCTGATGTCCAGGAGAGCAGACTACATATGCGAGACAACGTTAACAACATATAGAACACATTTCCATTAATAGATTATGTATTACAACAAATGAAGTAGTTTAGATGTAGAACACAGGTTAAAGAAACATTCATTACAAATGTTAAAGAGTAGTCTTACAACAAATACAATACATGTGAGAAAACGTGCTGGCCTGTTATTAGGCTTCTCAATTAAGTGAAAGATCCAAGACACATCGTTACACCATACATCACTAACCCCGAGTGTAGGGTGTTGGAGTCACTACTTACTCCTCAAATAAAAGATTACAGAATCTCTTGGCTATGTGGGAGGTTCTGAGGTGAAAATTCCTTTGCATGTACAAATGAGGGGGTATTTATAGCCAAGGGTGAAATTGACCCTTGTGGCTGTTCAACTACCCTCATGACCATTTGACTTCCATGACTTTTCGACTTACATGACTCTTTGTTCAACAAGTGGGTCTCTTGGACTTCCACATTACATCACATTGATTGAAAACAAGCCCATAGTGGATATGTGGGTGACATGACTCATGACGTGACTCGACACGACTTGACATGATAATGTTGGTACATTCGTACTGCTGGTGGAGTGCACGTTGAGCTATAGTGCTACTAGGTGAGTGATGTATTTATAGTGTATCATAGCTTCACCTCTGCATGATGAAGTGCACAGAGTCTTTTATGGTCCTTGGTTCACTTGATGAAGCTTTAGCATGTTGTTCCTTGCTTGCGTTCTGGAAGGCTTGACAGACTCACCTGTTTGTAAAGGTGCATGTTCATTGTGTTCATCTGCTTCGCATACTTCATTCATTCGTCCATTGGTCAACCTGTCCTTTTGTGTGTGCTCCCTTCATTCATCCCATTCATCGTCTTGTCATGTTTGTTGGTGTATCTATACTTGTACTCACTCATGACGAGACGACATCAAATCCAAAACCTCCTAGTCTACCAAGACACATGATCATTTCAGATGCAGGTGACTGGGAGAGGTAGCAAGGCTATGATGTAGGATGATGGATTCAGGCAACTTCTAATGAAAGCTGAGCAAGAGTCACTTAGAGATGGAGACGGGCAATCTGAGTTGACAATGATTGTCTGCAAGGTCTAGCTCGGCTAGGAGGAAAAATTACGCAAATTTTGAGAGGAATAGTCTAGGCTGCCGGAAGGAAAGGCAGGCATGCTCTGCACGTTTTTCAGAATGAACAGGTAGTAGAGCTCAATAGCCATATTTGTGCAATTTTCTAGAGGAATGGATCAGTTTACATGAAAGGTCAATAGGCAAGGATTGCATAGTTTTTCTAGGGATCTACCCAGGAGACTGGCAGCCAAAACTGCACAATTCCCAGAGGAAACTGCCAGTTGACTGTTGGGGTCACTGGCAGCCAAAACTGTATAATTCCCAGAGGGAACTACTAGTTCGATGCTTGGGTCACTGGAAGTAGAAACTGTGCAATTCCTAGAGGGAACTAGCAATCTGCTAATAGGGGCTACTAGCAAGGAAAACTACACTGAGTCCAGGAGGTCGACCTACTAATCATCTCTGTGCAATTTATGAGCTGAGCTGACTATGGGCAGCGGAAGTCCTGCTCATGAACATTGCACAGTTTCTGAGATGAACTACTCGTTGACTGTCAGGATGACTGATTAGGAAAAATACTCAATTTTCTGAGGGAGACAGGGATGGGCACCTAGTGTTTATTTGACCTATCTGCGCAATTTTCTCAGTCAGTTTAGTTGGGTGAGGTCAGTAGCCTCTGTGCAATTTTTGAGGTGAGTCAGTCTTGGTGTGATTGCTTCTCTATTTTGGTTCATTTCTAGCATCGAGCCTTGGTCTTTCGGGGAGTATTGAATCGTTGTACGGGTTACATCAAATTCCCCACTCACCCCATGGACATATGTGGTTCACCCTTTTCCAACTCAGTCAAACACAATCAAAAGTTCAGCTTAGATCTCAGTGTTTGGAATCTGATAAGGGTAGTTTAGCTCACAAGTTGAAGATTTTAAGAGTATAAGTTTTCATCTCTGGTGTTGCTTTGCAGCTAGCAAGCCTGGACAATACCTTGGTGGAGTCACATAGGAACACATGCATTTCTCCACTACCAATGAGCTTGGTCAGTACCCCAATGGAGTTGCATGGATCACCTCTCTGCATAGGAAGCCTTTCTCTTATTTCGCCTTTGTATGTTTCAAGAGGACTGTGCATAGGCACTTATTTATTTTTGGGGTGAAATAGGGATCTCGACTTATTGAGAGAATAAGAGGTTGTTCCTTTAGAGAAGCATGTAAGACCTCTGACATAGTTTTTCTCGTTCAGATTTTCCCCTTATCCATTTCTACTAGTTGGATGACCTTGAACACATAAAGCAGAAGGCTGAGTACAGGCATGGGGCTTCCTAGTGTGGATATAGGTTCACGGTTGGACCAAAACTTCCCTTGAAAACAGTTCGCATTTTCCATCAAGACTTCATCGGCCAAAGGTTACAACCAAGCATAGAGAAGGCGGACACAAGATTGGCCAAGTGTTGTGGTGTCACAAGTTTCCTCAAATTTTGGCCACATACTCTACTCAAAATCCAGGGCGTAGTATTTGGCAGCACTTATTTCTGGAAAATAATATAGTAATATATCAAACAAAAAAAACGAATGTGAACAAAAATAGTAAGAAAAATAAAACAAAGAAAAAGCAAGGATAATAATAAAAACAAACCAAATGAAACAACAAGCAACAAGTAGACTATGTACATGGCACGGGCGCGACCCAACCTACTGAAAATAATGTTTGAGATCTTGGTCATTGGAAAGAAGGTTGTCAATCCTCCTTCCCAGTGATTGCAAATGATACGTGTATGGGCCAAGCCTCTCGTAGACTAGTGCAAGTCCATCGGGCTCCGCTACCGGAACTTGGTGGAATTACAGAAGACCTTCAAGTGAAGACAACACCACTATTTTAGGTGATGTGTGCAACAAGGACTCAGATGATGGAATGAGATAGTTGTTTTTATTCTGGGAAGGATTCAAGTTTCTGAAGTCAATGCGTAAGCAAATTTTCCCAGATTTCTTATGTGCAAGATTTAAATTAGAAAACCAAGTATGATGATGAACTTTTCAAGTAATCCAAACACTTAAACTGTTAGTCAATCTTTTTAGTGAAAGGAGTGCAAACAACATGTATGTGTTACATGTTCTTTGTTGTAATGGTTTGTCTCCTCTACCTAGAATCTTTCGTTGGATTTCTTGTGCGTAGTGTGTACTCAAGTCATCATCTATTCGTGCAGACCCATCCCGGTACTATTCGATCAAGCGGTCAACGATTTATTGTTGCTATAGTGTGCAGCTTGTACCGAGATTGGTCATATTCAAATCGGGGTAGGTTCCTAGGTTTCTTTGTTAGTTTGTAGTTTTGGTCCTTTGTGTGTTCAACATGAGTGCTTCATACTCAACATCGTTGTTTATGCATTCGAACTTCAAACAGATTGAAATCATGCATTGTTCATTGTTTTTCATGACTGAGATACAGTCGGTCCTTGAGCCATCATGTGTTCCTGCTTTTTCAAGACTCATGGCCCACCACTTGTCTGTATATGGACCATTTGGCGTGATGGTACTGTTGCTACTACTGCTACTATCAGAAAAACAAACTATACAAGTTTCATTATCATCAGTTGGCCGAGGAAGGAGTCCCAACTGCTTGTATGATGAGGTTAGAGTTGGCCATGCAGGATAACACTCCAATGTATTTTCTAGGAGGAAGCTACCAAACATGAATTCTGCGAAGGCCAATGGTTTTCTCTCTCCATTAAGGGGAGTGACATTATGTTTCATATACCTCTCGAATAACACCCAGATTTGGTTGTATCTACCCTTGTACGAAAGCCACATCTGAGACCAGTCTGTAGCAAAGTATCCATAAATCTTGTTGTGTTGGGTGTGGAGCCTGATTATCTTATTTATTTAGAGATATCATTGTATTGGACCCTAGTTCGTAACGTGGCAGCAACGCCGCCCGTAATATTTGCATTGCAAGGGGGGTCTAGGGGGCAGCCTTGTAAAATTTTGTAATTTTGTAGTCAATTTGGGCCATTCATTAGGTGGAGATCTGACTGTAGAAGTTATGTTTAATTTAGGGTTTTTTCCCTAGAAGACAACCCCTCGCTATATATGAGGGAATTGTATTGCGTCTATGTAGATATGTATTCTGAGCTAGGAAGAGAGAGGAGATTGAGTGAGAGAGAAGAGGGAATTACAGTGGATTTGTTGTAGGTTGTATCTCTTTAGTTTGTTGGATAATATAAAAGGAAGGACTGGATGTTTCTCCGTGGACGTAGCCCAAATTGGGTGAACCACGTATATCTGTGTCTCTCTTGTTTTATGTGTTTTCTGTGTTTATATTTATGCAATATATTTTGTGTGTTCCATTGCTCTCTAATATATAATTTTCTAAAAAGTAGTATCAGAGTTGAAGGTCCATTTGGCTGATAAACTCATAGAGGAGAAGGGTTCCTAGTTCAAGTGGGAGCAATGGTAGAAGATGGTAGGTTTAGGGTCAAAAAATTTAACGGACAAAACTACCAGCTATAGAAGATGCAGATGGAAGATTATCTTTATTAGAAAGATCTGTACCTACCATTGAGTAGAAAGACAAAGAAGTGGACGAGTATGATAGATAGAGAATGGGATATTATCGATAGAAAGGCACTTGTAACAATATGGTTGTGCCTAGTGGCATTGGTAGCATTTAATATTTCAAAGGAAATGACAACAGAGGGTTTAATGAAGGCATTGGCCAAGCTATATGAAAAACCCTTGGCCTCAAATAAGGTATTCCTTATGAAGCATTTATTTAATATGAAGATTTCAGAAGGTGGATTTGTTGTTGATCATTTAAATGAATTTAATACAGTTACCAGTCAGTTAAGTTCTATAGGGGTAACTTTTGATGATGAAGTTAGGGCTCTGTTATTTCTATGCTCATTGCCAAAAAGTTGGAATGGTTTATTTATGGCCATCAGTAACTCTGTCTCTAGATCTAGTACTTTAAAGTTTGAATATGTTTTCGGTGCAATCCTTAGCGAGGAAATGCGACAGAAAAGCTCCCGTGAGACATTAGGTAATGCTTGGACTACATAAACTAGGGGAAGAAAAATGGAAAGAGGAAAGAGCCAGGATATTGCAGTAAGTCAAGGAAAGGAAGATCCAAGTCTAGATCACGGATAGTGCGCTGGAAATGTAGGAAGAAAGGACACCTGAAGAAAGACTGCAAGTCTCGAAAGGGAAAAGAAGGATATGCGCAGAAAGAAAACAATCATGAAGTGAATGTGACAGGTGATGTGTTCCAAGATGCTTTGATTCTTTCATTAGAAAATTTTATTGATACCTGGGTGGTAGATTCAGGGGCCTCATTCCATGCCACACCTGATAGGAAACATTTTCATGATTATGTTCAAGGATATTTTGGAAAGGTTCGATTGGGTGATGATAAACCCTGTAAAATCATTAGAACGGGTATAGTTTTTATGAAACAACAAAATTGAAATCAATGGCTATTGAAAGAGGTAAGGCATGTTCTAGATCTGAAGAAAAATATTATTTCAACAAGGTAGCTAGGAGGTCAAGGCTGTGTGACTACTTTTACAGATAAAACTTGGAAGGTCACTAAAGGAGCCTTGGTAATAGCAAAAGGAGAAAAGGTTGGTACATTGTATTTATGCAATGTTATTTCTAATTCTGTTAATGCTTTAACCTCTACAAGAGAAGATACAGCATTGTGGCATAATAGACTTGGGAACATGTGTGATAAAGGGATGCAGATTCTTCATTCAAGAAATTTTTTGTCAGGTTCAAGGAATGTTAATTTAAAATTCTGTGAGAATTATGTTTATGGAAAATAGAAGAGAGTCAAATTCCTCAGAGTTGGAAAAGAAAAGAAGAGCGAAACATTAGAACTTGTGCATATAGATGTATGGGAACCTACTCAGGTATCATCTCTCGGTGCCTCTTGCTATTATGTTACTTTTATTAATGATGCAACTAGAAAAACCTGGATTTATTATATTCAAAATAAATTTGATGTATTTCATACTTTCAAGAAATGGAAAGCTTTGGTTGAAAATGAGACAGGAAAATGGTTGAAGTGTCTCAGATCAGACAATGGAAGTGAATATTGTAGCAAAGAGTTTGGTAGGTATTGTTCAAAGAATGGAATTCACAAAGAGTAGACAGTTCCAGGAACACCACAAGAAAATGGTGTGTCAGAAAGGATGAACAGGACAATCATGGAGCGTGCAAGGTGAATGAGATTGCATGCAGGATTGCTTTACAATTTTGGGCAGATGTTGTAGATACTGTTGTTTATCTAATAAAGAGAGGGCCTTCAAGTTCCTTGGATGGTGGTATTCTAGAGGAGGCATGGAAAGGTAAAAAGGTAAACTATTCATTTTTAAATACTTTTGGTTGTGAAGCCTTTGTCCACATTAATAAATAAAATAGAAAAAATCTTAAGGAAAAGTCAAAGAAATGTACCTTTATTAGATATGGTGTTAATGATTTTGGTTATCACTTTTATGATTATGAAAACACAAAATCATTAGGAGTAGAGATGTCATATTCAATGAAAAGGTTTTGTATAAGGATCAATTACATGAAAAGAAACATGAAAAAGAAAATAGAGAATACATACTGCTTGATGAGATAATAGAAAAAGTGAAGGTGCCTCAAAATCATAATGATCAATAGCAAAAAAAAATACAACAACCACAGCAGCAACAAGCACATCAAACACCCCAAAGTGGTGTTAGAAGATCTACTAGGATAAGTAGACCCCTGAACAATACTCTCCTTCATTATATTATGTATCGTTGACTGATTTTGGTGAACCAGAATGTTATGAAGAAGCAGTGCAGGTAGAAACTAGGAAGAAGTGGGAGCAAGCCATGAAAGAAAATATGGACTCCTTAGACATAACCAAACTTGGGACTTAGTCAGGTTCCCTGCAGGTAAAACAACATTGTAGAATAAATGGGTTTACAGGTTGAAGGAAGAAGACGGAGGTAGAAAAAGGTATAAAGCTAGACTTGTGGTGAAGGGGTTTGCATAGAAAAATGGTATAGACTTTGATGAGATATTTTCTCCTATTGTTAAAATGAATTCAAGAACTATTTTAAGTCTAATAGCAACTGAAGATTTTCATCTTGAGAAGCTAGATGTAAAGACAACTTTTCTCCATGGGGATTTGGAGGAAGAGATCTATATGCAGCAACCATAAGGATATGAGGTAAAAGGGAAGGAGAAACTAGTGTGCAGGTAGAAGAAGAGCTTGTATGACTTAAAACAGGCTCCGAGGAAGTGGTATATAAAATTTGACAAGTTTATGTCTGAGCAAGGTTATACTAGATGTCACTCTGATCATTGTGTTTATCTCAAAATGCAAAATGATGGCAGTTATATTATATTGTTATTGTATGTAGATGACATGCTTGTTGTAGGTTCTAACATGCAGGAAATAAATGTGCTCAAAATAAATTTGGCAAACTCATTTGCAATGAAGGATTTGGGTGCTACAAAATAAATCCTTGGTATGAGAATAACTAGAGACAGGAAGAATTGAAAATTAACGGTGTCTCAGAATGAGTACATAGAAAAGGTGTTGAGAATATTTAATATGTAGAATGCAAAACCAATTAGTATACCTTTGGCTAGCCATTTCAAGCTAAGGAGGTGTGTCCCAAGACTAAGGAAGAAGTCTAAAGTTCCATATGCATCAGTAGTTGGAAGCTTAATGTATGCAATGGTCTGCATAAGACCTGATATTGCACATGTAGTGGAAGTTGTAAGTAGGTACATGAAAAATCCAGGAAAAGAACATTAGGTGGCAATGAAGTGGATTCTCAGGTATTTGAGAGGTACCACAAATCAAGCATTATGCTTTGGTGGTTCAAATGTTGCTCTACAGGGATATGTTGATGCAGATATGGTGGGTGATAGAGATAACATGAGGAGAACAACAGGGTATCTTTTTACTGTAGGTGTAATAGTTGTCAGTTTGGTTTCAAAATTGCAAAGTGTTGTTGCACTCTCAATAATGGAAGTAGAGTATGTTGCTGCTACAGAGGCTAGTAAAGAAATGATTTGGTTACAAAGGTTTCTGGATGATTTGGGTAAGAAGCGAGAGTTGGGTAGGTTATACAGTGACAGCTAGAGTTCCATACAACTTGCAAAGAACTCTGTATTTCATTCCAAGACAAAATATATATAAATCAAGTATCATTTTATACGGCTAGTGTTGGAAGATGGACGGTTGAAGCTGGAAATGATACACACTAGCCAGAATCCTACAGATATGTTAACAAAAGTTGGAACCAGGGAGAAACTGAGATTTTTCTCGGTTTCAATTGGTCTTCAAGTATGATTATGAAGATGAGAAACATCCAGGTCCAAAGTGGAGTCATTGTCCAGCAAATGAAGCAGTGGTGGAGTTGATATAATCAGTATCCAAGCGGGAGATTGTTGGGTGTGGAGCCTTATTATCTTCTTTATTTAGAGGTATCACCACATTAGACCCCAGTTCGTAATGTGGTGGCAATGTCACCCGTAATATTTGCGCTGCATGGGGGGTCCAGGGGGGGTGACAATGATCTTTAGAAGCCCCCCCTTGGCGAGGGATCAGGGGCAACGCCCCCGAAGCTAAAAATAGATGTAAAATTGCCTTGTAAAATGTTTTAATTTCGTAGTTAATATGGGCTGTTCACTAGGCAGAGATTTGATTGTAGAAGTTATGTTTAATTTAGGGTTTTTTTCCCTAGAAGGCAACCCCTCGCTATATATGAGGGAATTGTATTGCGTCTATGTAGATCTGTATTCTGAGCTAAGAAGAGAGAGGGGATTGAGTGAGAGAGAAGAGGGAATTACAGTGGATCTGTTGTACGTTGTATCTCTTCAATTTGCTGGATAATATAAAAGGAAGGACTGGCTGTTTCTCTGTGGACGTAGCCCAAATTGGGTGAACCACTTATATCTGTGTCTCTCTTGTTTTATGTGTTTATATTTCTACAATATATTTTATGTGTTCCATTGCTCTGTAATATATAATTTTCTAACATGCTAGACTAGTCTCTACTGAGTAGCAGGCCATATGCTTTTGTTATGTCCACAACAACTATGTTGATACATTGGTGGACTAGACCATCTTGGGATAGTCAGATGATCACATCTCAAAGTTCACCAATGGTTGGTACTGAGGTTCTGTTAAGTTGGATGATTCTGGCAAATGTTTCGTTGATGCATTGATCTTATTAACAATGGAGAGTAGCATGATGTTGGTTGTCGTGCCAGAATCAACCAAGGATTTGTAAACATTGTAGTTGAAAAATTCGAATGAAAGCAGGAATGGGGGGAAACCTGAGTTTTATTCTTCCATCTGGAGTGTATTGAGCACAGTAGATAGTGATCAGGAGGTGTGCTTGCTCCCTTGCTAGTAGAGGTTGTGTTGTCCGCTGTTGTTTGTCCCAATGCACGTAGCAGGATATCTTGTTGACTCTGGACTTTGGCTAACTCGAAAAAATTGATTTTTGCCTGAGTTTTCTTCATGTCATCAACTATGTTGTAGTCCAAAGGTGGTAGACTCACCGAGGTCTCCAAGCTGGAATGAATGTTCACGCTATCCGGCGGAGTGTTCTGCAACTTGTCACTCATGGATATACTCTTATTCATCGCTGTCTTCTCGGACTTGCTTTGTGTTTGTTGCTTTGAGGAAGCTGACGAATTGGCCTTCTTTATCAGCTGCCTCACTTTCTCTTGAATTTCCCCAAGTCTAGGGGGAGCCCATTTACTCCCAATATTATAACGATCATTTCTCTTTTGGGGCTGCTTCTTAGTGTTTATCTTTGATATTACTTGTGAGCACTAATAAGCGTTCACCACATGCCCAGAACTTGGTGTTTCATCAGGTGCAACCTCTTCACTATCATCAGTGTCTTCTAATTGCTCTTGCATATCGCCTTTTGCATCAAGTGTATGAATGAAGACTAAGGTAATGACTCGCTTCCAATCTAAGCAAGAGTTATCGAGGTGGAAATCTTCTTGGAAGGAAAAGAAATGAGGATCAATGAATTGATCGACTTGGAAAACAGGCTTCTTTACAAATTTGGAAGTGAATAGTTTGTTTCTTGATGAGCCAATTGATGAACTACTTACCTATCTTTGTCTAGGTGGATGGCTGATTTCGAATGTGTCTGTTTTCCATTGCTTGAGTTCGGACAACTCGATGGCCAAGTTCTTGACAAGGTGAGTGAGGATCTCAATATCAGTCACTTCCTTGTCTCTACCTTTGCTCGCCATTGCTTGGGGCTTTATGCTCGCATCCTTGGAGTCTTTCATTGATTCGTCATCCTTGATGAATCCAATTGCGTGCAGTTATTTTCCAATAGTAACAACCTCTTCACAACTTTCTAAAAGAGTTGGTTTCGTAGCTCGCTTGACAAACTTCGCAATGGTGGTCAGCAGTGCACACGTGTAATAGTCAACAGTGATTGAGCCATGAGGTTTAGTGTTTGCTGCAAATTTTTTCAAAATATGCATAAACCTCTGATTGAAGTCCTTCACTTTCTCTTTTCCCTCCATCCTAAGGCTTCCCAATTCCTTGAGAAGCATGGTTGGGGTCTTGTCATCAACAAACTTTTCAAGGAACATATGTTTGAAAGAACCCGAGTTTTGTATGGAGTTGGCTAGAAGGCTGTGATACCAAGTAGTTGCGTGGCCGTCCAAGGTACATGAGAATAGTCTACATGTTACATCGTCATAACATACCTCAAGGGTCTACAGGTGTAGGTAAAAGTTTTCTAAGTGGTCTTCTACCTTCACTGCATTGTCAGGATTGGACTTGATGTTCATTCTCTTCGCTCGCTTCGGCATCTTGCGTAGAAAATCTCGGAGAACTAATGGTCCCTGAGTCATCCATTAAAGATTTGGGTCAACCATTTCTTCGTCTTCTTCATCTTCTTCCTCTCCTTCGGAGTCTAACGATTCCATATTTGAGTCTATTGATTCATCTCCTCCTCCACCTGCTCCGCTACCTTCCCCTCTACCTTCTATACTAAAGTTCAATCCCAAGATGATAACAGTGCCTTGTTCATCTTCAAGGAAGATGGGAGGTTCCTCTCCATCTTCAATAGCTTCCTCTAGAATTTCAGGCATGGCAAGGACTACTTGTTCCACTGATGATACAACAACTCATGTGGGAGTGGCTTTTGGCTCCCTAGATCTATGTGGAAGATGATGTATGCCTGGAATCAGTCTGACTACTTTCGCGAATTGGCAAGTGACAGGATGGATGGAGCGAAGGTTTTGATATGAGTGTTCAATTCTAGGAGGTGAGGAGTAACCAACTGTAGAGTCGTGTGAGAGGGAGTGCAAATTACTACCTTGACCAGATGATTGATGAGTGAGTATGAGGGGAATTGCAGCCATGCACAACTAGTTTCCCTCCTTCTAGCACTAGAAATGTTGACAGTGCTGGACCCACCTACATTCAGGGTATCACCCCGGTATGAAGTCCCAACTAGACCTCACATTGTTTGCTGTGGGAGTCCCATCTAGTATGATGGATCAGTTGCCATTATCTTAAGGATTTGCCTCAAATCTTGCTTGTCAGAAAAGGGGAGTGGTTCTCTTTGTCTTTGAGAAGTGAGGTTCACGTGCCTGGTGAGTGTAAGTGTCACTTGTGTCAATGGTTCTTTCACTATCGAGGGAGAGGATGAGAGTGAGTTCCAGGTTGATTAGGAGTAGTCCCAACACTGCTAGGGACACACAACACAACAAGACATGCACATCTTCTAATGGAGTAGTCCACATGGATGCGACAATCACAACATACAAGGTGAGATAACACGTACAACACTCATGAAGCAGTCTGAATGATTGGAACGATTGTTATAGCAAGCTTCATGTGAATTGTCTGTCTGATGTCTGGGAGAGCACTCTACAGAGGTGAGACAACGTTAACAACATATACAACACATTTCCATTAATAGATTATGTATTACAACAAATGAAGCAGTTCATATGTAGAACACAAGTTAAAGCAACATGCATTACAAGTGTTAAATAGCAGCATTACAACAAATACAATACATGTGTGAAAACGTGATGGCCTGTTAACAAGCTTCTAAATTAAGAGAAAGGTCCAAGAAACATCATTACACAATACATCACTAACCCTGAGTGCAGGGTGTTGGAGCCACTACTTACTCCTCAAAGAAAAGATTGCATACTCTCTTGTCTATGTGGGAGGAGCTGAGGTGAAAAGTCATTTGCATGTACAAATGAGGGGGTATTTATAGCCAAGGGTGAAACCAACCCTTATGGCTATTCGACTACCATCATGATCGTTTGACTTCCATGACTTTTCGACTTACATGACTCTTTGTTCAACAAGTGGGTCTCTTGGACTTCCACATTACATCACATTGATTGACAACAATCCCATAGTGGATATGTGGGTGACATGACTCATGACGTGACTCGACATGACTTGACATGACAATGTTGGTACATTCATGCTACTATTGGAGTGCATGTCAAGCTATAGTGCTGTTGGGTGATGGATGCCTTTATGGTGTATCATAGCTTCACCTCTGCATGGCAAAGTTCACAAAGTCTTTGATAGTCCTTGGCTCACTTGATGAAACTTTAGCATGTTGTTCCTTGCTTGCATGCTAGAAGGCTTGACAGGCTCATCTGTTCGTGAAGGTGCATGTTCGTCATGTTTGTTTGGTTCACATGATTCATTTGTTCGACTGTTGGTGAACTTGTCCTTCTACATGTTCCCCCTTTATTCATCCCATTCGTTGTCTTCTCATGTTTGTTGGTGTATCTATACCTACAGTCACTAATGACGAGATGACATCAAATCCAAAACCTCCTATTCTACCATGACACATGATCATTTTGGATGTAGGTGACTGGGAGAGGCAAAAAGGCTATGATGTAGGATGATAGCTTTGGGAAACTGCTAATGAAAATTGCGTAAGGGTCACTGAGAGATGGAGACAGGCAATTTGAGTTGACAGTGACTATCTGTAAGGTTTGGCTTGACTGGGAGGAAGAATTGTGCAAATTTTGGGAGGAAAAGTCCAGGCTTCTGGAAGGAAATGTAGGCATTCTTTGCGCATTTTTCATAATGAACAGGAAGTAGGGATGGTGTTGGCTTGTTGGGGCCTGACCCAGGTTCAGAAGTGATTTATCCAAGAAACCCTCGGTGCTACTGGCCCTTTCGGCAACAGTCCGTGGAGCACAGATTGAGGTCTCACCCAAAGTAGTATGGGAAGGTGCTGGAACCAGCTTTTGCACCCTGGAGATGTCTGATATGAGTAAGAGGTACACGGTTCAACCTCTGTGCTTACCATATTTCGCACACTAACAGAATCTTTGTGCAGATCCAGTCATGGTGCGATCAGTATTAATTACCCCAGTCTTCCTTAATTAGAGTTTCCTCATTAACTACTTAGAAGATTTCCATTCATAAGCATACATTCAAGTGCGCACATGTAAATAAATAGATATCATCAACACATAACATTCAAATACAGATCTATGGACTAGATGCATAATATGTCAAACCAGCTTATCTTTATTAATGATGCCTTCCAATATCAATTCAATACAAACTTTTCTTCTCCCTATGCACTCAGTTGTAGGGGTCCGCACACTTAGTTGTGGACTCTACCAGGACTCTGCGAACTTAGCTATAGAGCCTCCACCTATCACTATGACCTAATACACTTCAGATTCACTTCTATCTTCTAACCATGCCTTCACATATATCTATTCCTTGTCAAAACTTCAAAAAATTGACTTTACTCTTAGAGCCTCACTCTATTTATACAATCCCATGGTCCTCGACTGACACACTTTACATTAAACTAAATTATCTTAGGGCGGCCAACCCCAGACTCTCGAACTTCGCACCTACCTTTCGCAACATCTTTACATTACATTTGACCCACACTCGGGTTTTAAGCCCCAAAAGTATTCTAAGGGGGGATATGATGCCCAACAAGCCTCCAACACAATCATCATGACTCGTCCCGAGTCACTCAATTGGTGCAGTGATCATGGCACGAAGTCCATCCAAGAGGTCACACGCAACTTGGGTATTTGTAGCACATTGTTCAACTATCTATTGTATCTGCTGCATCCATAGTTCTGAACCCTCGTGAACAAGGTCACCTTCCTATCCAACCGCAAAAAGTGCCTGCATCTTTGCCATCTTATCTTAAATGGTAGCTGTAATTGTGAACGCTTCATAGATCCATGGTTGGATACGTTCCTTAAGCAGGGCTTTACTTTGGCATGTGGCATCTAATTGGTCCTTCAATGCCCTTACCTGTTGTAGCCTGGATAGTTGTTGAGTAAGGGAAATCATTTGCATGGTGACCCAGACACTGTCATATTCCTACTGTAGCTCACGTGACTTGGTTTCTAGGTGCTACAAATTCGGGCCCTCCTGCAGGTGTGTAAGCATGGTTAGTGCTTGCTCCAACAGCCCAGTGCACTCTTGTGTTGCCTGGCCAATTCGTTCCAATTCCATCTAGATAGCACAGGTGCACTGCTCTCTAAATTCTGGGGGTGTGGAGGGTTGCGCCTTCAATCACAACTCGACGATTTGCAAGTTCAGCTCCAACTGAACCCTTGCCATTTCCTCCCAGGCCTCGCGGTCTCCGGTCGCCAATCTATGGACACGCTCTGCTACTAATAGCTCTGTCGGCACGACCAACTCTGGAACGCTCCTACATGCATCATCCATAGCCTAATCCAATCCAGTAGCTTGCGCAACTGACTCATCCCTCTGGATGCTGAGCTAGTCCATGTGGATTTTCTGCGCATGCAAGACCTAGATCGCTCGGCCTTCTTGGGCACGGAGCTCTGCAATGAACCCATCCTGTAGCTGGTACAAAATGTCACACGACAAGATGGCCAAGTTCAAGCCAACTCCTTTCATGCTACTCATCGCAACCCAGTCATCCTTGCTCGCTGCTGCTAGCACGCTTTTGACCAAGACAAAGGCCATTGTGCCTGTAAATCCTGTTGCATCATATGGGGCTATTGTGCCTGTTTGGGGGCATTGTACCTGTAGTCCTTGGAACTGTGCACTGAGTGCCCCCAACACAGTGTTCTAATCCATCCATAACCTCTGGATTGTGTCCTGGGTGACCTCACAAAGTGTTTTGATGATATCCAATAGATCACCTTTTGTGAGCGTGATCGGGTCGCCGAACATCTTTGTGGCTTTTCCCTTCTTTCGGGGAGCTGTTTTCTTAGGGTTATGCGGCCGCTTGAGTTGTGTTGATGTCATACTTGGGTCCACGCAGTCCTCCTCCTTGCCCACTTCCTCGGGCTGCTACTCTGAGGACATCTTCTGGCCTCCCTTGGCCTCTCTGGTTGGTGCAATTGTGGTTTCTGCCATCTGTGCTGCTACTGCTACCTCGGCCACCTTCTGTCGTGTGGATGCTTCTTGTTCTTGGCACTTCCTCTCGGCCAACTGTGCGAGGCACATCTTACTGTCCTTCTTTCATTGTTGCACTGTGATCTTCTCCATTTCTGCCAAGTCCAGGGTGCACCACTCCAGGGGCCATGACTCCATCACTACGAAGATCGCATCATTCGTTGTAATGAATGAAAGCTTCACCCATGTTTGGGCTGGATCCTTGCACGCCTGGATATACACGTTATGCTTATCTGCCTTTAATTATGTCATGCTTTGCAAGTTGTTATGAGTTGTATGGGACAAGCGTGGCTTACAGTTGATCCATGTTCGTATGCTCACCTCCATGAACACCCAGAACACCTTGACCTCATGAATCCTCGTCACGCCTTTTGTTGCCCAGAGTGAGGTGTACCTCACGACTTTGGGTAGGTTGCCCTCAACAGTGGGAAACTGGCTATCCTCTGGCAGCTCCCCTACAACCAAAAAGATGGATAAGAGCAACCATGCATAGTGTAAGGTCTTACCCTGCTCCTGGGCCTCCCAACAATTCGTCAAAATCTTGTCGTAGAGGAACTGTGCCTAGTTGAACTAGACCCCTCTATGCATTGCTCTGCCAATGTAATTACAGACGTGGACACTTCGTCGACGCGACATTTCCTCGTTAGATTTCCAGCCAACAGTTGGGTGGCTACGTGCACCCCTTGGTCCTTGACGCTTGCTATCATGTACCCTCACTTTCTCTTCTCTAGCTTATACTTGGCCTTCATAGCTTTTGCGATGGCCAAGTCACTGCTTTTTCTTGCTATAGATGTGAGGTATTTTCCCTTAACTGGCAGTGAATAAATTTGGTGAATTAGGTCGATCGTGATGGGAATCAGCTCTTCCATCTAGAGATACCCATTATGCACCAGGCACAACAGCTGCCTAATGACGAAAATGGTGATGGGCATGTGGTGGTAGTGGGGTATCCATCACAGATGTAGTAACCCAGCCTTCTCCATAGCGCACAACCATTTCTTCTTTATTAACTTCTCCACAACTAACTATGGGAAATTCTCGCTATCCACGAGGTCCCAATCTTCAAACTTCATATCCGTATTCATCCCAACGGTGGACCTTCAAACCTTATGTCATCAGGGAGGAGCGGGGTCTAGAGCGCACTCTTCGTGACCTCCAAGTCCTTCGGTACCTTGGCTTTCCCCTTCCATGGGGGGATGTAAGGAGGTAAATTTGTCGTGGAATGCTTTTGGGAGACATCCTCCACCTCATTGTCTTGTGCCTAAATTTGTGTGATCAGGACCTTCAAGTCTTCCTCCTCCTCCACTGTTTCAATGGCGATGGCTTTTCCCTTCTTCGTCATTGACAATTTACCAAACTGTGGGTTTCTTGGGGATACACGAACTAGCCCCATTGTTTGCTTATCTTTTCTTGGTCACAGCGTGCATGGTGATTTTGGAACTTCAAGTGCAGTTGCGGCCTCTCCTGGCTCCTCATTGGTCATACAGGGCCCTGTGGGAACCTCGATGAATCGCACTCTTGTTCTAGCAGCTGTCATTGTGTCTATACTTAAGGATGGCAAGAGTCCACAACACTCAATGCTCTGTACATGCTCAATTCTAAAATAACCAAGTGTTGCCTTGGAGCTTGCCCTGGGGTTTTTATAGCGACCTTGGAATTTGAATTCGACCCTTCCCTCCACTTCTACATCATTAATGCCTTCTTGGTGGCAAATCGTCTGAAACATCATTCTTAATTCTTGTCTTAATTGCCCACTGCCCACTATGTTTTGCCTTAAATTGGACCTCTTGTCATGAACAGTGACACCAACTGTCACTTCCCAACCTACCCACGTAGTAGCACAGCCCCTCATGCGTGGTCGTGACCCTTGTGACATCCTCATCCTATGCATAACCTCCGTCTCACGCATCTCCCATACAAACTCTTTTATAGTCCCGCACTCCCTTTCAACTGCTTGGAGCGCTAAGACTGTGCTTCCTACGGATAGTCAAGTGGTTGCACCACCAGTGCAAGACTTCAATTTTCCTACCAGCTCAGGCTGTGGGCACCCTTTAATTACCCTTGCCTCTATTAGTGCATCATGTTCTTCTTTGTATGGTGCGCTCCCCTATTTACTTTGTCTAGTAATTTGCGGTTGCAACCATGGTAGCAGGGTCACAACTTCTTTTAATGTAGTAGTATGGCTAGCTAGATCTTGTCCCATTGTGCTTATTTTTTTAGAGCAGCATGCTTGTGCAACTTCAATTTCCAGTTTGTTGATTTCTTCATCCAATGTCATGCTTTTCTTCCTTAGTCATACCCAATCTTCGTTGAGTTCACAAATTTCAATTTCCCTCACCAAATGGCTTCCTGTAACTACATAATTCCTTGACCCAGGTCCTCATGCACTGTCCCAACTGGGGGAGCTGCCTTTCGGGGATTCTTCTCTGCTCTTATGGTTTCATCTCTTCTCGTCAGTGCTGGGGTCACTTGCGTGCTCCTGTTTTTGCTTATGGTCCAATAGGCCCATCGAACCTCTGGTATGCGCAGGTCCCAGTCAGGTCGTCTCACCTGGTGAACTCTGTTCATTATTCTGCATAGCTTCTTGAGTACTCTGATGTGGAATATTGGTGGTGTGTCTCACTTTTCCTACTGCCGCATCTGGTCCCGATTTTCTATCCTTAGCCTGGGATGTGCTTGCACAACACACATCTGCACCCATCGACAAAAGTGGGCGCATAAGCTGCTTCATCCTAGCTACCCATTTCTTGTTCAATGTTGGGGGCTTCCAAACCACAAGTGCATCCATCTTCTACATTCGCACCAGTTCCCGATGGTCTTCTGATGTGTACCCCACCATTGTGAGGGGGTTGTGCATAGCGCCCATTCCATCGTACTGTACTACTATTGTTCTAGTACTACACTTTCAAATTTGTCCAGGAATTCATCCACCATTTTCACCCCATCATAGGTTGGCAGTTCCCGCGCCTCTATTGTCACGCAACATAGTGATCTAAACATCATGTTGCAATTTAATGTTGTCACTTCATGTAGCCGGTTCTCCCAGCATTCTACTTCTTCATTTGAATCCAAAGTATAAGAATTGTCATGCTCCCATGAGATTCTCCCATCTACAGTCAAGTTCACCTGCTCCTAGTCTCATGTGGTTATCTAGTAAATAAAATCTAGCTCATCATCGGTCACGCATAGGTTTGGTGTAGCATGCTCCTTCAGCTGGGTCCAGCAGAAATACTACGCGTAGGGAATTTTTCTTGAATATCATCTTCCGCTTCTTAAGGTTCATGATTCCATTCGTATCAGTGGCCTAGTCTATTCCTAGCAATACGAGACAAGGATTGTTGTCATCAACAATCTCTATTACTTCAAAGTTTGTCTATGTGCTCGCACCTTCAATATCAACTATTACCTCTTGCAACCTCCCCATGGGAAAAATCTTTTATTGGTTCACCATTCGTAACTGAATAGGGAACCACTATAATGTAGGCCTGCCCATGCGTTCCCATGTCTACTTTGGTAACACATTTGCGTCTGAAAATAGGCCTAAGATTACCTGATCCATTTCATACTCGCCAATCTATGCCATCAATCTCATTTCCCTCTCGGTGCGCAATACATGCTTTCCTATTTTTTGGACTATGCTCAGTTCCCCTGACCCTGCACACTTAGTGATCAAATCCTGTAGTCCCCTAATTTCCTTATTGTCATGCAGGAGTTTCATGCATGTCTCCATAAAGGTAGTAAGCATAGAAGGATCCACCCCTGGCTCTGTTTGATCCTTACTACCTGGAGTGGAGGCCTCCGTGAAGATCTTCTTAACTTCCATGAATGTCTCCTTTGTGCGTTATAAGTCAAACTTAAGTTTCTTTGTAGGAGCCTTGCGAACCCATGCATCTCTCTCAGGCTGCTTCCCCTTATCCTCCCCTGTGGTCACACCGCCTCTGAGCACCATGTTCACATTTAGGTCTTCTTCATGGGGTTCAAACCTCATCATTTGAATATTTGGAGTTGGAGGAGGTTGGAGTGCCCCTTTCTCGCGCATCTGTGTGATGAGCGTCAGGCAATCTACCATTTCATGATCAAAATAAGCACAATATGAACAGGATACCTCATTGGGTTGGTAAAATTATGGGCGTAGTGCCTGGGTCCTTCGCAATTGTAACATATTAACTGTCCGTGGCCCTTTCCTGGTCCCATTCCTCCTCATCCTCAACCTCGCCCTTGAAATTCAACATGCACCATCCCTGCTGCTGGGTCGAGGGCTCATGTCTCTATCTGCATCCGATAGTCTGGGGTCCGATCCATCATTAACTCATAGCTATGACAAGTACACTCATTGTTGCCCACGGACCTATAGAAATTACAAAACAATTGTTGGGGTGTTGGTGTATACTTCTGCAGCAAATGACAATTATATGTCTTGTGCTTTCCTCCTATCTGATAGATCTTGCACCATAATGCGGGAGTCACACTTAGCCATGGCTGTGGCTTTGGTCTCAATGGCATCGGCCCCCCTCCTGCCAAGTAGTTCACGAATACTGGATAGTGATCCCTTTCAAGGCCCTGGCCCTTTCATTTTAGGCACCATACTTCCTCGTGCGCCTCTGGCTGCGGTGCCCTATCCTGCTTCAAGATCTAAATCTCTAGGTAGAGATTTTGTAGTTGCACGTGGATTTGTTGAACTCCCAACCCTGGATCTTGTATCAAAGTCTCATGCAACCTAATCACCATTTCCAATGCTTCGGCCTGAGTAGAAAGTTTCTGTTGCGACAGCGCCATCCTCAAGTGTGGTGTCAGAGATGCCACAAATCAATGTTGTGCATCCGTGAGCGTCATATTAGCCTTGTGGATTGTGCTCTTTAGTCATTGATCCAGATCCCAAGAGGTCTCGCTTGAAAGCATCGTGATCTCTTTAAACCTGATGATTGATTGCGTCTCTAGTTTTGGCTAGCTAAACTCTTTGTTCAACGCATTCTATATCTCTACTATTCCTGCATTTAGGTGATCATTAGAGTGCTTGATATACCATGTCAATGCATGATCCTGTAGCGCGCTCACCAATGTAGCCTTCTTAATGTTGTCATCCATGACCCTTTGCGCTTCCCACATTGCTCTTACCATGAACTAGAACTAGTTTGGATCCTCATTCCCTACTCCTCTGAATATGGGTAGCTTGATCGTGCTTGCCATGCTGAACTGCGGGGTTGGTGGAGGTGGAGTGGGTGGAGATGGAGGTGAGGGAGGTGAAGTGGGTGGTGGCATGGGTGGGGTTGGTAACTGCAAAATGCGTTGGCTTATCAAACTGATTGCACTTCTTGAAGAGACCTGAGCAATCTCTTCCTTGCTTTCTTGCGAAGGTGAAATTAAGGGATTGTTTCCTAATCCCTCACTACCCTTTTAGATTTTTCCGCTCCACGTAGACCCAACCATTAATGAATTCGCATAACCCGCTTTTCACATAACAACATCTTAATCCAGGTATTTAGAGATTTAATGTACTTACCTCGCAATCCCTTGAGAAAATGTCGTTCTGCTTCGTTGTAGCTTATGGTTGTGCCTATCACGAACTAAGTGATAAATCCCCTTATTATCCAGTCGAGCCAATGGTCCATAGTGCGCATGATCTTATATTTTGATGCCTCTAGGGTACGCACTAATTTTGGAGTCCACACTATTGGTTGGTCAAGCTTACACCTTCCTTGGCTCTTGGCTAACTTTACGATCCACTCATACTATTCAGAAGGAAAAGATGTGAAGAAGATCTTGGGGATTTCCATATACATGTAGCGATCTAACCACCTTTTCTCATATACCTGTGGAGTTCTGTTTTCCTGTGTCATGAACTTCTAAATCTTCTTGTCCAACCACTCTTCAATTTCCTTCTTTGTTGGGTTCCAGTGGAACGACATCAAACATCCCTTAGGCAGATCCTGGTCCCAGCATCGGAACCATTTGTTGGCTTATTGGGGCCTGACCCAAGTTCAAAAGTGATTTATCCAAGAAAATCCTGGTATTATTGGCCCTTTCAGCAACAGTCTACAGAGCATGGATTGAGGTCTCACCCAAAGTAGTATGGGAGGGTGTTGGAACCAGGTTTCCGCACCCTGGGGATGTCTGATATGAGTAACAGGCATGCGGTTCAACCTCTGTGCTTACCAGATTTCGCACACTAGTGGGATCTTCACGCAAATCTAGTCATGAGCGATTAGTATTAATCTTCCTTAATTAGAGTTTGTTCATTAATTACTTAGAAGATTTCCATTCATAAGCATACATACAAGTGCGCGCATATAAATAAAAAAATATCATTAACACATAATATTCCAATTCAGATATATGGACCAAATGCATAATATGTCAAACAAACTTATCTTTATTAATGATGCCTTCCAAGATCAATTCAATTCAAACTTGTCTTCTCCTTATGCACTCAGCTGTAGGTCCGCGCACTCAGCTGCAGACTCTACCAGCCCTTTGCACACTCATCTGCAGAGCCTCCACCTATCACTATGACCCAATACACTTCATATTCACTTCTATCTTCTAACCATGCCTTCACATCTATCTATTCCTTGTAAAAACTTCAAAAAACTAACTTTATGATTAGAGCCTCACTCTATTTATACAATCCCATGGTTCGCAGACCATGGGTAGGCTGACACACTTTACCTAAATTACATTATCTTAGGGCAGAAAACCCTAGACTCTTGCACTGTGTGCCCACCTTTCATGGGGTCTTTACATTACATTTGACCAACACTTGGGTTTTAAGCCCAAAAAACATGCTAAGGGGGGATCCGACGCCCAAAAACTGGATAGCCATATTTGTGTAATTTTCCAAAGGAACGAGCCAGGCTGCATGAAGGGCCAATAGGCAAGGATTGCGTAGTTTTTCTGGGGAATTTCTTGGGAGAGTAGCAGCCAAAATTGTGAAATTCCTAGAGGGAATTGCCAATTGGTTGCTAGGGTCACTAGTAGCCAATACTACACAATTCCCATAGGGAACTGCTAGTTGGATGCTTGGGTCACGAGCAACAAAAACTACGCAATTCCTAAAGGGAATTGGTAGTCTGCTGCTAGGGGTTGCTCACAAAGAAAACTGCACTAAGGCCGGGAGCCCACCTTGTTGATCATCTTTGTGCAATTTTTGAGCTGAGATGATTGATGGGCAACGGAAGCATGCTCATGAACATTGCAACATTTCTGAGATGAAAAACTGGTCGATTGTCAAGATGACTAAGTGGGAAAATTGCGCATTTGTTTGAGGGAGATAAGGACGGGCACCTGGTGTCTGTCCGGCTTGTCTGTGCAATTTCCTCCATCAGTTGAGTGGGTGAGGTCAGTTTCCTCTGCAAATTTTTTTAGGGGAGTTAGTCCTGGTGTGACTGTTTGTTATGCTCTTAACCTGCAAATGATACCCAAATATAGAATACGCGAAGAAAAGATACCCAGAACATAGAATATGCGAAGAAAAGATACCCAGAACACAGAATATCAATGATTTTATTATTTAGAGAGTAATGTTCACTTGCCTCTTCGAGGGGGCAACCTCTAATAGAGCAGAGCTCGATTACAAAATAAGACA